>CANNZV010002261.1:0-55433 GCA_947561585.1 Caprella mutica
ATTCAAGCACGTGGTAATATACAACTGAATCCGAATTAAATAGAAACTATTCAAGCACGTGGTTATATAAAACTGAATTCAAGCACGTGGTTATATAAAACTGAATTCAAGCACGTGGTTATATAAAACTGAATTCAAGCACGTGGTTATATAAAACTGAATTCAAGCACGTGGTTATATAAAACTGAATTCAAGCACGTGGTTATATAAAACTGAATTCAAGCACGTGGTTATATAAAACTGAATTCAAGCACGTGGTTATATAAAACTGAATTCAAGCACGTGGTTATATAAAACTGAATTCAAGCACGTGGTTATATAAAACTGAATTCAAGCACGTGGTTATATAAAACTGAATTCAAGCACGTGGTTATATAAAACTGAATTCAAGCACGTGGTTATATAAAACTGAATTCAAGCACGTGGTTATATAAAACTGAATTCAAGCACGTGGTTATATAAAACTGAATTCAAGCACGTGGTTATATAAAACTGAATTCAAGCACGTGGTTATATAAAACTGAATTCAAGCACGTGGTTATATAAAACTGAATTCAAGCACGTGGTTATATAAAACTGAATTCAAGCACGTGGTTATATAAAACTGAATTCAAGCACGTGGTTATATAAAACTGAATTCAAGCACGTGGTTATATAAAACTGAATTCAAGCACGTGGTTATATAAAACTGAATTCAAGCACGTGGTTATATAAAACTGAATTCAAGCACGTGGTTATATAAAACTGAATTCAAGCACGTGGTTATATAAAACTGAATTCAAGCACGTGGTTATATAAAACTGAATTCAAGCACGTGGTTATATAAAACTGAATTCAAGCACGTGGTTATATAAAACTGAATTCAAGCACGTGGTTATATAAAACTGAATTCAAGCACGTGGTTATATAAAACTGAATTCAAGCACGTGGTTATATAAAACTGAATTCAAGCACGTGGTTATATAAAACTGAATTCAAGCACGTGGTTATATAAAACTGAATTCAAGCACGTGGTTATATAAAACTGAATTCAAGCACGTGGTTATATAAAACTGAATTCAAGCACGTGGTTATATAAAACTGAATTCAAGCACGTGGTTATATAAAACTGAATTCAAGCACGTGGTTATATAAAACTGAATTCAAGCACGTGGTTATATAAAACTGAATTCAAGCACGTGGTTATATAAAACTGAATTCAAGCACGTGGTTATATAAAACTGAATTCAAGCACGTGGTTATATAAAACTGAATTCAAGCACGTGGTTATATAAAACTGAATTCAAGCACGTGGTTATATAAAACTGAATTCAAGCACGTGGTTATATAAAACTGAATTCAAGCACGTGGTTATATAAAACTGAATTCAAGCACGTGGTTATATAAAACTGAACTCAAGCACGTGGTTATATAAAACTGAATTCAAGCACGTGGTTATATAAAACTGAATTCAAGCACGTGGTTATATAAAACTGAATTCAAGCACGTGGTTATATAAAACTGAATTCAAGCACGTGGTTATATAAAACTGAATTCAAGCACGTGGTTATATAAAACTGAATTCAAGCACGTGGTTATATAAAACTGAATTCAAGCACGTGGTTATATAAAACTGAATTCAAGCACGTGGTTATATAAAACTGAATTCAAGCACGTGGTTATATAAAACTGAATTCAAGCACGTGGTTATATAAAACTGAATTCAAGCACGTGGTTATATAAAACTGAATTCAAGCACGTGGTTATATAAAACTGAATTCAAGCACGTGGTTATATAAAACTGAATTCAAGCACGTGGTTATATAAAACTGAATTCAAGCACGTGGTTATATAAAACTGAATTCAAGCACGTGGTTATATAAAACTGAATTCAAGCACGTGGTTATATAAAACTGAATTCAAGCACGTGGTTATATAAAACTGAATTCAAGCACGTGGTTATATAAAACTGAATTCAAGCACGTGGTTATATAAAACTGAATTCAAGCACGTGGTTATATAAAACTGAACTCAAGCACGTGGTTATATAAAACTGAATTCAAGCACGTGGTTATATAAAACTGAATTCAAGCACGTGGTTATATAAAACTGAATTCAAGCACGTGGTTATATAAAACTGAATTCAAGCACGTGGTTATATAAAACTGAATTCAAGCACGTGGTTATATAAAACTGAATTCAAGCACGTGGTTATATAAAACTGAATTCAAGCACGTGGTTATATAAAACTGAATTCAAGCACGTGGTTATATAAAACTGAATTCAAGCACGTGGTTATATAAAACTGAATTCAAGCACGTGGTTATATAAAACTGAATTCAAGCACGTGGTTATATAAAACTGAATTCAAGCACGTGGTTATATAAAACTGAATTCAAGCACGTGGTTATATAAAACTGAATTCAAGCACGTGGTTATATAAAACTGAATTCAAGCACGTGGTTATATAAAACTGAATTCAAGCACGTGGTTATATAAAACTGAATTCAAGCACGTGGTTATATAAAACTGAATTCAAGCACGTGGTTATATAAAACTGAATTCAAGCACGTGGTTATATAAAACTGAATTCAAGCACGTGGTTATATAAAACTGAATTCAAGCACGTGGTTATATAAAACTGAACTCAAGCACGTGGTTATATAAAACTGAATTCAAGCACGTGGTTATATAAAACTGAATTCAAGCACGTGGTTATATAAAACTGAATTCAAGCACGTGGTTATATAAAACTGAATTCAAGCACGTGGTTATATAAAACTGAATTCAAGCACGTGGTTATATAAAACTGAATTCAAGCACGTGGTTATATAAAACTGAATTCAAGCACGTGGTTATATAAAACTGAATTCAAGCACGTGGTTATATAAAACTGAATTCAAGCACGTGGTTATATAAAACTGAATTCAAGCACGTGGTTATATAAAACTGAATTCAAGCACGTGGTTATATAAAACTGAATTCAAGCACGTGGTTATATAAAACTGAATTCAAGCACGTGGTTATATAAAACTGAATTCAAGCACGTGGTTATATAAAACTGAATTCAAGCACGTGGTAATATAAAACTGAATTCAAGCACGTGGTTATATAAAACTGAACTCAAGCACGTGGTTATATAAAACTGAATTCAAGCACGTGGTTATATAAAACTGAATTCAAGCACGTGGTTATATAAAACTGAATTCAAGCACGTGGTTATATAAAACTGAATTCAAGCACGTGGTTATATAAAACTGAATTCAAGCACGTGGTTATATAAAACTGAATTCAAGCACGTGGTTATATAAAACTGAACTCAAGCACGTGGTTATATAAAACTGAATTCAAGCACGTGGTTATATAAAACTGAATTCAAGCACGTGGTTATATAAAACTGAATTCAAGCACGTGGTTATATAAAACTGAATTCAAGCACGTGGTTATATAAAACTGAATTCAAGCACGTGGTTATATAAAACTGAATTCAAGCACGTGGTTATATAAAACTGAATTCAAGCACGTGGTAATATAAAACTGAATTCAAGCACGTGGTAATATAAAACTGAATTCAAGCACGTGGTTATATAAAACTGAACTCAAGCACGTTGTTATATAAAACTGAATTCAAGCACGTGGTTATATAAAACTGAATTCAAGCACGTGGTTATATAAAACTGAATTCAAGCACGTGGTTATATAAAACTGAATTCAAGCACGTGGTTATATAAAACTGAATTCAAGCACGTGGTTATATAAAACTGAATTCAAGCACGTGGTTATATAAAACTGAACTCAAGCACGTGGTTATATAAAACTGAATTCAAGCACGTGGTTATATAAAACTAAATACAAGCACGTGGTTATATAAAACTGAATTCAAGCACGTGGTTATATAAAACTGAATTCAAGCACGTGGTTATATAAAACTGAATTCAAGCACGTGGTTATATAAAACTAAATTCAAGCACGTGGTTATATAAAACTAAATTCAAGCACGTGGTTATATAAAACTGAATTCAAGCACGTGGAAATAATTGAATGAGCGATATATTGAACTGTTCAATTATCATCAACTAAAATATATTTAAGTAATTAAGCAATTCAAGATAAATTCTCTATCTCAGAATTAATCTCAAGTCATTTTAATCTTATTTAACCAGTATTTAGAATAATAAATTTTCTTAATGAATAAAATGTAGTTAAAACTGGAAAATCTCAAATGAAAATAATTAACTATTTATCTGATTGTAAAAAAGTAATTAAGAAAGATTGTCATATAAGAACTGAGTAAATTACGTACTCGAGTTCAAAGAATTATTGTGGACGCTTCAGACCGATCAGAAATGGATACGTATAGTATTCGATTTACTTGAAATACTTACATATTATAATAAGGATATGTGTACCATAAATTTAAAAAAAATTAACAACTTTTATAGGAGTAAAGAAATAAAAAGAGCTAACCTTATGAACAATGAAAAATGTCCAAAATGCAATTCACCGTCAAGGTAGTTTTCAAGTCGCGAAACAAAAAGAAAACAGTGTTTGAAAAATGGAACTGATAATTAATTTACATGAAATGAAATATTGAAAGATTTCTATAAATCTTAAAATTTTCCAAATTTAAATCAAAAAATTTAAAAACTCAAAGATTGATTATAAAAAACTTGAAAAAGTCACACGCGTACAAACTCAAAAAATCACCATACTAATAAAAATCGAATAACCTTTAAAAACTAAAGAAAAGCCGAAATTGAAAAAATCTAAATGACTTGAGTTACTATGAGCAAATTCAATTATTTATCAAAATTGTATTGAATCAACATTCTATTTTTATTAAAAACTCGTTTTTTAAACAGGAAAGTACACTAGTTATTATATAATAATGTATTCAATTGTCATATATTATGTATTTAATTATAATATATTTAAGTGTTTATTGATCATATATTCAATAATCATATATTCAATTATCATTTAATTTATGATAATTACAATAGACATTTAAGTACAAGAGGACGGTGTCTCAGAGATCTTTCCAGTACACTGCCATATCGATGTGGAATGAACCACCTCTTCAAATTAAGTATATAAACAGTCTACCTCTGTTAAGAAAAAATAAAAATACTTCTACATAGTCTCATATTCTCTTGTACCATACAATTTTCATTGTATTCTGTTTTCTAACTATTTTACTACTCTGAATATATAATTTTGGTTTGTTTAAAATTATAGGTGCTAATGTTGTATTTTGTGTTCTGTATTGCTCTTGAGTTTGGTATGATTGAATTGTATTTCTTGAATTTAAATTTATATAGGTTGCCCTGGAAGCTTCGGCTTAAATGGGCCTTTGTGATTCCTCATACTTTTTTTGTATTACTCTGTTTTACACTATTTTTTAAAAGATCAATGTATAGCTTTCCCGGCACCTTGATATAAATGAAAGGGACATATTGTTTCAATAAATAAATAAAAATAAACTTGTTCAATTATCATTTCTTCAATTATCATTTATTTGATTATCATTTATTTAATTATCATATATTCAATTATCATTAATTTAAGTTATAAAGCAATTTAAGATAAATAATTTATATCTAAAAATGAATGTCAAGTCATTAATAACTATAGGCATTTCGCCAGTATCTCGAGTAGCTATTTAATCTTTTAAAACAATGATAAAAATCAAAAAATAAGAATGGCTCAAGTCGAAACAATTGTCTCTTTCTCTAATGGTAAAAGAGTGATTAAGAAATATAATTATTCTCAGAAAAAACTAGAACATCGATAATTACGTCCTGTACCTATCATAAAGAATCTGAAACTAATGAATAATTTGCCTCAAATAAAATGTTTAAGGAGATTACCTATATTGTGTAGTAATAAATGCTCTCTTTAAGATAGATATTAATTTTTACAAAAAAATGTTTAATGTTTATAATTAAATTCACAAGTCGTTCATTTTAATTATTAAAGTAAAATATATTTGACGGCATAAAGAAGTTAAAATTAATTTCAAAATATTACATAACTTCATTAACTTTTTCCTTTTAATTAAATTCCACTTGAAACAATCTCTTCTTCTTATCTCCTAACCTCTGATCTTTATCTCATATGTCCTTTCGTTTAATTTGGCACATAGAAAACTGTAGTCCTATGACGCCATCTTTTTTTTAATGATATACAGGCAGGCCCCGCATTTACTACACCCAGGTCTAATAATATCTGTAAAATATTTGCTAGGCATGCCTCGATGGTATTACAGTACATAAACATAGAAAACGGAAACATTTCTTGTGGTGTTTATTTCATAGTAACTGCAATATAATAATTTCAATAGATAGGAGATAACCGGGTGAGTTCGTACAGTACTAGGACAAATGGGACAAAATACCTACGGACAATATGCCTACAGGCAAAACGCCTAACGGATAAAATGCCTAACGGACAAAAGACCTAATGTACAAAATATATGAATATTTGATTATAAAAATAGTAGAATAATGAAGTAAGAGAATATTGGAAAGAGAATAAATGAATTAACTCAATATTTTAATAAAAGAGCCGAATCAAAAATATTGAAGTGATTTCTTTAATGAAATGATTATTAGTAAATAAAAAAAAAAAACAGAATACATATATTTACAGGGTGGGGCGTAAGTTTGGAAGCAATTTTTCAAACATTAATATAATTCTTAAAATTAAGTTCCTAAGTAGGTCATAGGGTTTGAACTATAGTAGAGACACTACATTATGACGTGGCAGTGTTATTTTTTACAAAAATTTAGTCAATTCAAAAATGTCAGACAAAAGAGAAGCCATTATTGCTCTACACCGTGCCGGGAAGTCAGATTCCGTCATTTCAAAGACTCTCTCAATAGCGAGATCGACTGTTTGGAAGTGTGTGAAGCGTTTTAATGAGAGAGGAGACTTGACTGATCGTCCAAGAAGTGGTAGACCACGCTCACAACGCACCAAACAACTGATAAAATGTGCCCGAGAGAAGATCAGGAGGAACCCGAAAAGGTCAATACGATTGTTAGCCAAAACAGCTAGTGTGAGTCCCAGAACATTGAGAAGAGTTGTCAAAGAAGACCTAAAGATGTCCTCTTTCACCTTCCAAAAGACACAGACTCTGTCAGAAGCTGTAAAGAAAAAGAGATTGGAGAGAAGCAAAGCACTTCTGAGAGAATTGAAGTCAGGCACGGCTGGTGAAATTGTTTGGTCTGACGAAAAAAATTTCACAGTGGAAATGGCTCACAACCGGAGGAATGACAGAATAATTGGTAAAAGTGCAAAAGACATCCCATACAACCAAAAAACTGTCCACAGAACCATGAAACCTGCTTCAGTAATGGTCTGGGCCGCCGTTTCAGAAACTTGGAGATCTCCTTTAATTTTTGTGGAACAAGGCGCCAAAATCAATGCTAAATGTTATATTGAGAATATTTTGACGCCAATGTTGGATTCAGCTAAGGATCACTTCGGTAATGACACTCTATGGACATTTCAGCAAGACGGCGCGACTTCACATACTGCAAATGTCACTCAAAACTGGTGCCATGACCATCTTCCACGGTTTTGGTCCAAAGAAATGTGGCCTCCCTGCTCCCCAGATGTTAATCCTATGGACTTTTCGGTATGGTCCATTCTTGAATCAAAGGCCTGTGGTAAATTCCATCGCAGTGTGGATGATTTAAAGCGTTCGCTCCAGAGATCTTGGAAGGAAATTTCACAAGAACAGTTGCGTGCCGCAGTAGGAGGAGTTCGGAGGAGATTTGAGGCTGTTATTAAAAACAAGGGGGGACATTTTGAATAAATTTATGATTTTTGAATTCTTAAAACCCTTTTGTAATAATACATAACTGTAAACTATTAAATATATTTTTCGTTGGATTAAAATATGCACTTTTATTTGCTTCCAAACTTACGCCCCACCCTGTATATTGTAATTAACCTTATCATTGAAAATAATTTTTTTTTATAACATCACTATAGATTGAAGATGATTACTTTATTATAGTTATCTAATAAAATATACAATATTTTAAGATAAAATAGAATGAAATGGTTATAGATATCTAATGAAAAAAAAGGAAAAGACTGTTAATCCAATGTATCTGGTGTATGAATTAACTTACTATGAGATTGGCGCTACTTTTTTTTGAAGTTTAGGTGCGAGTTAAATCAACTATGACATAGTGTGTAATAGTAACCCACAAAGACTGTTAATCCAATGTATTCTGCGGTGTATGAATTAACTTACTATGTGAGTTGGCACTACTTTTTTTAAGTTTTGGTGTGAGTTAAAACAAGTATGACATAGTGTGATAAATTAATCCACAAAGACTGTTAATCCTATGTATCTGGTGTATAAATTAATTTACTGTGAGAGTTGGCGCTACTTTTTTAAGTTCAATTGAGTAAGTGGCAACTTATGCTTTCCTCAAAGCCAATTAATCGGTTGACACTTTACAGTTCAAATCTTGTTTCAAGTGTGTTACGTGTTGAATGTGAACGCTCCTCAATACCATTTTAGTTCAAGTGCAAACAGTAGCGTTATATGCACTGAATAGTGTTATCGCTGCCGATCGATTAATAATTATTACTTTATTCCATTAATAAATAGATAAATGTCTGCCTAAATATTTTAATGTTTTGGGGATTGATAGGCTGGCGGCTAGGTAGTTATTTGAAGCGTTGATTATCAGTATATAACTTTTCATAATAATAAATTTTGATAACTGCCTTCCAGTTTGTATACTGATATTCAAACTAATTTTCCTAGATTATTATACGTTAACTTATTTAAACATCATACCTACCTAGCTGTTTTTTTTTTTTTAGTGTCAATACCTTCTACATAGGCTAGGAAGTTTACTGCGCTGTCCTCAGATAGGGTAAGTTCTAAATTATCAGGCGATTTCAAATTTTCGGTCACGTATGAAATATAGTTTATAGCTACCTAATAGCTAATTAAAATAAAAGTTGAATAATTATTTTATATAGTTTTTCTTAGGTGACCGAAAATGTGGAACCGTCCGATAATTCGGAACTTATCCTAGTATCTTAAGTAAAGTGTTCTGATAATTTATATATTTTAAAACTAGTTAGTCTACCTAGAGGTAGGGTTACACAGGTAAATTCAGTTCATTAATTAATAGGTTCTATTTATTTCACGAGTGCTTTGAAGCTATGAAGGTTATTAATGTTTCTGAGATAAGAGACCGCAGTTAGTTAGAGTGCCGCAATTTACCTTCTTGACCCTAGTTTTCTATGACCGGGAGAACTCCGTCCAGGGAGGTTGTTGGGAAAGCTTCTTCAAGGAAAGTAGTACAGAGAACTCCCTACATGGAGGTAGCTGGAAGAACTCTCTCCAGGGAAGTAGCTGGAAGAACTCCCTCCAGGAAGGTACATTGAATATTTCCCTCCAGGGAGGTAGCTGGAAGAACTCCATTCACGGAGGTAGCTGGAAGAACTCTCTCCAGGGAAGTAGCTGGAAGAACTCCCTCCAGGAAGGTACATTGAATATTTCCCTCCAGGGAGGTAGCTGGAAGAACTCCATTCATGGAGGCAGCTGGTAGAACTCCCTCCAGGGAAGTAGTAGAGCGAACTCACTCCAGGGAGGTATTCGGCAGAACTCCTTCCTGTGAGCAAATAAGAAGAATACCATCCAGGGATTTGGCAGTGAGAACTCCAACTTGAGGTGAGCCTTTTGATATATTTTTTTATATTATTGGTATTTAATTAAAGTCTAAATTAAGAGTGTATAATGTACAAAATTATTAGGATTAGCAAGGAGAATCCATTGCATTTATCAGAGCTAAATTTGTACTACATCTGAATATTCATAAATAGTTCAACATTTTATATAAAGATTTACCTATGTGAAATAATTCTCAGTAAATAATTCTCTTCATTTTTTACTATATAATTTTCTATATCTCCTGAATCTACTTTCAGATGTTGATGAAGAATTGATGGAGTAGATCAACGTCATCAGCCATCGGAGTCCTCTTGAATTCCTTAGAATTATTCAGGAACTATTATGCTAGTTCAAAGTATTTATTCGAAAAAGTTAGATGATTTTTAAATATGTATTTGCAATATGATTAGCTCTTTCTTTTTCATATGCTTTTAGGGATTCCAGACATGAAAAGAATGACCTGTCTTGAAAAGAAAATTTAAGCTGCCGATATCTTATGACAAAAGGAGTAAGTGATGTAATTGACAATGTATATAAATGATACTAAGAATTTCTATTCAATATGTATTAAAATACGAATCTCTTATTTCAGGATTTTGCAACCTAAAGTCGTAACAGAGAGGGATGAGGATTCAGATTGTACTTCTAAATAAATAAATCTAAAACTAAATTGTTTATATTTCGTTTCCAATTTGACCTTGCTAATTCTATTAGCATATTTCTACATCAGTGCCTATGATTAAGATGAATTGCACTAAATTCATTACGTTATAGTATAATTGCAGCATATCAAAGATTTATTCTATCAACATTTGTTTTTGTAATCTAGCCTGGTTAATTGATTTATTATTTACCCTACCTATTTATCATCTGACCTATTGGAGTTATTTAAATCAACTACTACACGAGTAGTTGATATAACCAACACGAGTAGTTCATATAATCTACTCGAGTAGTTGATATAATCTACACGAGTAGTGGATATAATCTACACGAGTAGTTGATATGATCTACACGAGTAGTTGATATAACCTACACTAGTAGTTGATATAACCTACACGAGTAGTTGATATAACTTACACGAGTAGTTGATATAACCAACACGAGTAGTTGATATAACCAACACGAGTAGTTGATATAACCTTGTTCTGTAGTTGATATAACCATTACATATAATTGGTTCAACTATCACGAGCAGTTTTGACTATCACAGATAGTTGTTGTGACCATCGGGAAATAAAAATAATCAACTCACATATGTGTTGTTTTAACTCATTTTAAATAGTACCTGCAACTCACCACGTAGGTAGGCGCACAGATAAACCATAAAATTTAGTCAAAACAAATCAAATATGATTTGATTCAACTAATCCTCTCTCTGTGTGTATTAGAAGTTATAAATCTTTATTCACTATTCCCATATTTGAAAAAAGTTAATTACAATGCATTTTAGGCATTTTGTCCATCAGGCATTTTGTCCGTTAGGCATTTTGTTCGTTAGGCATTTTATCCGTTTGGCATTTTGTCCGTTAGGCATTTTTTCTGTAGGCATTTTGTCCGTGTGCATTTTGTCCGCTCACGGCTCGTACAGCGGGTGATTCCGTACAGGGCAATAACCCAACACCTGTTATGTTCTAACCCATCGAACTTTGAGTGATCCTATACAAAATAATAACAATCAATTTTAAACAAGTTTCAGCGCGTGACGGTGTAGTATGTTCCTTCGGTGAGAGATCATATTATATTTTCAGCACTAAAATGTTTTTTTCTCACTATACTTGAACTAAGCCATAGCAGTTACAATTCAATATCTAAAAACTTAATATCGAATACTAGTATTCAATAGGATATTCTCTTCGTATGTAAACGTTAAAATTCAGTTAAAACTCCTTAATATCTGATGTACACCATTTTGAAATGGCGGTGTGGTGTGTCATCGTACAAAAATGTACGGTCACATCCTCTTCGGTATGGTTTCACCCCATTATGAACGAATTCACATCTATATTTATTTTAATATATGCCTCGAGTATTTACACGTAAAAGAACGAAACAGTATTCTTCCTATGATGTTTAACAGGCATATAACATCTGAAAAAATGGAACATCAGTACGTAAAGCTGTTAAATTGTATAAATTCCTTCCGAAAACGCTGTCAGATGCCACCAAGAGATCCAGAAATGGTTCAGAATTTGATGAGCATATATATAAATTAGAAAAGAAAAGAAAGTGTTAACCAGCGAAGTAGTAGAGGACGGCGCTTTTCCAGAATATACTGAGAATAGTTCAAATCATTATCAGCACGACCAAGTAGAAAATTCGCCATCCAGCGAGCCGGCTCCTACTTCATGAATCACCTTCCACCGAGCCTTCTCCTGCTTCACCATCCACCCAGCCTGCTCTTACTTCACCATCCACCGAGCCTTCTCCTACATCACCATCCATCGAACATGATCTTACTTCACCATCCCCCGAGCCTGCTCCTACTTCACCATCCACCGAGCCTGCTCCTACTCCACCATCCATCGAGCTTTCTCCTACTTCTACCGGCACCGAAGCTTCTCCTTTTTCACCATCCACCGAGTCTTCTCTTACTTCACTTGCCACTGAGGCTTCTCCTACTTCTCCATCCACCGAGCCCCTACCAGGCCCCTCTAGATTTAATGTTTCATTTTTAGGAACATCATTTGAAAACATACGGCCGTTCCCAAAAGCTCCTCCTAGAAAGAGCAACAGCAGAGGCAGATAACCAAGAAGGCCAATGATAACAACTAAAACCCTAGAAAAAGAGTTCCTGAAAGAGAAATAAATTTCAAAGAGAAAAACTCAAATTCAAAAGTAATAAATCGTAGGCTAACGATGGAAATTGACGCTCTATAATCTAGTTCGGAAAACATCGGTGATGAAGCCTTTTATGATTTTTTGTTATCTCAAAAGGGCTGAAGACATTTGTAAGGATAATGTATTCAAAGGTTTTATAATATTTTCCTTAAAGTAAATGAGATTCTTACTGAATTCCCCCACTCCCCTTTTTAGTACTGTGCGGAGTGATACTCTGCACTCCGGGTGAGTTCGTACGCACGAATATATCTCATTAAAATCGATATTAAGAGAGAACCAGGCCAAAATTACTTTCTTAGTTAGCTAGAAACTGTTGGTGAAAAGGCTCATGCATGCAGAAAAGCTACTCATTGAATCACTTACCAAGGAATGGGACGAAAAGGGATACAAGCTCCTCCTGAAATCGTCCATCACGGATGGACGAGGAAAATGAAGCGGTGATAGTTATTCAACATTAATAAACTCAGCGCTATCCTCTTGAGCTGCAAGTAAAGATTGAAAAAAGGATAAACATAGGATTTAAAAAAAAAATCGTGATCCAAATTCAGATCGAGGCATCCAACCTTGAATATTTTGTAATTTATATTGGCAGCAAATAACTGTTCGATTTTTATCTGTCACAATCATAACAAGTAAAGTAGTTACAATGGCCAGAATAAATATAAAAACTTATAGACAACAATAATTGCCGTACTTTCATTACGTAAAGATAACATACGAAGGTTAAATCCCCGACTGAATAAAACCTATAAAGGCAATTGATGTCTATAAAGGCTTCTTCGCACATATCAGGGATCCGTCTGCAACGTCTCCAGTCACTGATTTTTTTAACACTGAGAGGAGCCGGTACTGTACTGTGTGAACGTGTCCGTTGAAATGAAAGTAACGATATATTTTTCACTGACACTGAATCACTGAGAGGAGACGGACCGGAGACGTCCCGGACGGATCACTGACATGTGTGACGCAGCCTTAAAACCTATAATATCAATGGTAAAAATATATAATAAAAAACATCTACCGGTCTGTATTATCATCATATGAGACCTGCAAATCGAGTGATTAATTTTCTTCAAAAGTGAATCGGCGCGGATTTGAAGATACCATAATTAATTTTGAAGTCAGTTGGAACTATGCACGAAATATGTGGAGACTGGAGAGTGTTCTATTAGAAAACAGAACTATATGGATTTAAATAGATTTGAATTATTTAATTTATGTATGCAGAATAAACTATAGGTTAGTTAAATTTCAATTATGCTATTTTTTCTATTAATGTTATCATAAAATAAATCGAATTATAGGTTAGTTATAAAACAAACTGGATAAATAATTGTGTAAAAACTAATTTTATGTTGCACTGTTTTTCTGTTCGGAAAAATAGGGCCGTTATGCACCCTTTAAACTGTACTTGGAAATAGTATTTATTTATTTGGTGAATAAAATGATTATCTTTTATAAATGTAGATGATTGAAACAAGAACCTCATTTTACTTATATATACAGTACAGATATAGTGAGGAAGCAACCAAAGAAATTGAAAATAAAATTATAAAATTGATTTAATATTCTTAGATATCAGTAAAACAGCACTCAGTTTATGAGTTGCTGTTCATTTCTCTCTCAAAAGATGCTGTGAGTAAAGAAAGTCTTGACTACCAAAATAGGAAGAACAAACAAACTAACTAACTAACTCTTCCGTCTATGCTTTTTAATAGAATCTATCTAATTAATGAATAATATTCTATGATTTTTCTAGATAATTTCTGCGTTAACGAACAATTCCTCATTTTCGATCACATAAGAAAAAAATATGATTATTTTACTCATAAAAATATAATCATTTATTCTACTTGCAACTGCAATCAATAATAATCTAGTTCTACCGCGATTCTCTAAATCTAAATCCCAATGTTCTATAGATTGATTATGTAGGTATAAAATTCTGGATTGAACTGCATGCTAATTTAAAGCAAGTCTCTTTCAAAAAATGTTTCTTAAGAAGTCTATGTTGGAGAATTATTGATAGTTTACTTGTTCAATATTTTGTATATATTTAGATTATGTTAAGCTTGTTTTTTTTAAGATGCCAAGGCCTAGGGCCTAGGGGGCTAGAAGCTTCTTTGGCTTATCTGTCCCATTCATTATGTTTTTTTTAATAATATGTGTAAAAATATTAGAAAACTATGTTTGAACAAAGGCACTTTCCCTGGTCTCCCCGTTCGTATTGTAAGGGAACATTTTGAATAAAAAATGTTAATTTGAATAAGCTATCAATTAATAAATTAAAAGTTAATTAGTTTTCTTAAACGAAGAAATTGAGGAACAGTTCGAGGAGCAACTTAGGATAACGGACTGGGTGGGTTATCTTATCTGGGTCCGTTATCTTCACTTGGTAATATTTTAATATTTAAACAATAATTGGAATTGGAATAATATTGTGGATTCATAGATACCTTATTTTATTCAAAGATAAAGCAGAAATTTGGTGGGACGATGCTCATCATTATCTAGGATTTTGAAAACGAACAGGTTATATTTAAGTTTAAGATCATTTTTTTCCCTAACGAAAGAAAATTGACGAGTCTGCCGACTTCTCTATAAATATGGTAGAAATTTGCCACATGTTTTTGAGAGAGGTATGAACAGCAACTCATAAACTGAGTCAGAAGTCGATTGGTAAATATTTCTACATATGATATAAGTATATAACGACATATTTAAAATATATTCTTCTTTAATAATATTTTGTATTGACAACACCATCTGAACCTGTAATGTACATTTTAAAAAAACTTGTTGAGTTAGGTATATGTATAGTCCCTTGTTTTTAATTTCCTATTGAGTTCAGCAATATAGCCTTCGGTTCCGAAGCAAACATTAAAAACCCCGTGTACTGATTTGTGATTACTAGCTAATTAGATATTCTCACAATTATATAATTTTAATTTATACAATAAATTATGTGAATGTTTTATCAACTTATCTGTATGTTCAATATTTATTACATTTATAATTTTATTCTCCATCTCAATTAGGAAGGTAATAGCAGTTTAATAAACATAGATGTTGGGTTGCAAATTCTAAATATTTCACAAACATCAATCGAAGTAGTTTTATTATAATGAGTACAATTATATAGCTTGAAGGCTTGTTCAATTCTCAAATTATAAACAAAACAAAAAAGAATTAGACTCTAAACCCGTTATGAAATGATAATATAAAGATGCGTTGTGTAAACAAAAAAATTGTACTCAGTCCCTGATACAATGATTTCTTTGTTTTTTCTCTTATTTATTTACTAAGAAAGGTTTCAGTTTTTAATTTCTATAATGAATTTGTAATATTTATATAATGATGTTTTTTTTTAAATAATAAATTTGTCTACAATTAACTATTATTTTTGTTTTGTAAACTAAGTAAAAATAAATGTCCCCTTAACTCCTTAACGAAGGGCGGCTTTTTCTAATAAAAAAAAGGCTTTTTGACTGCTTCTTCCTTCCAATATTTTTTTTGACGTCTTGACTCTGAGGCAGACTCTGAAATAATGAATAATTTTGAGACTTTATGCACATCGCTCGCTAACTACGAAGCGTCGTCGTACTGTGGTCACATCGCAGGGAATGTAAAATTCTCCGAGAAAAATGAACAGCAACTCATAAACTGCGTGATAGTACCATAAATGAAGTAATCATTTATAGAAAATGATCAGTATACATACATTAAATCGTATGTTGGAGTTTAATTTTCGGTTAATTATTCACATCATTTAGTTAGTATTATATAAATATAGTTAAATTACTGGTGAAAGTTATATTATGATCTGCAAAGACTATAATATTATCTTATTTATCCCTACCCTTGATTTCAGTTTCCTTCTTTCATCACGTTATAGAATAAAAAAAAAATCAGCTATAACTGAGGAAATTAATATCTTTTCCTAATTATTTCAAGTAATATTTGGATATGTGATTCTTTAAAATTGTTACTGCCATCCACTTGACTGTTTATTTTCTTCAGTTATACCTAAAAACTATTTTTCTATAATGATATTAAAAGAGAAAACATAATTTAAGGGGAACAATTGTATTATTTTTTAGATTTCACCACAAAATTAACAATACTTTTATAATAATTAATGATGTAAATAATCAATTTTGAAAGTTACTTCCTCCATACGAGTAGAAAACACGAAATATTTGGGTAGTAAACTTTCAAATAATTAAATATAATCACTGAATTTGATCAGTCAAATCGAAATTTTCATTAACAATAATATTAAGACCTTAATTTCATTTTATCGCTTTCTTTAATCTATTTTCGTGGAATTAAATAGATACTTCAAACCCATTATACGAAGAAGAGTATATTACTTCAGAGTCAGTACTCTCACTCAGTTTATGTGATGCTGTTCATATCTATGGTGAGAATTTTATAGTCCCTGCAAAATGAGCCACATCATCATCATCTATCACAACAACACAAAATTTCTTGAAGACAGGAGGTTCAGAGTGTCTATCAACAATGTATTGTCGGAGGAAAGACACCAGAAAGCTGGAGTCCCACAAGGAAGCATTCTCTCAGTAACTCTTTTCGCAATTAAAATAAACTCATTAGCATATAAACGCTTCTTTGTTTGTAGATGACGCCCAACTAGCCCTCTCAGGATATAACATGTAATCATTATGACAAATCTCCAACCCGCTATCAACAGAATGTCCTACTTGTAAACGGATTTACCTTCTCCACTACCAAAACAAACTGTATGGCATTCCATAAGAAACCTGATTACCCGCTCCTACGAACACTAAGACTAAGACTGAAATACTGCAAACTAAAGGCAGATAAATCGTTCAAGTTCCTCGGCATACATTGGAGCTCACAGTTGTCATGGAAATTCCATATACTTAAGCATGTGACTCATGCCAAACATCCATGAATCTCCTACGCACTCTATCTTTTGCTAAATGGGCGGACCATCACATTATTCTACAAACCTACCGTTTGATTATACAACCTAAAATACACTATGGGTTAGTTGTCTATGGTTCAGCTGCAGATGCTGATTTGAGGAAGGAAGATTGACGCTGTTCACAACGAAGCACTGAGAATATGTACATGTGCCTTTAAATCTTCCCCGGTGGAGAAGTCTATACATATTAGCAAAGGAACCCTCACTAAGTGACAGACGAATTGATCTCACATGCAAAAAATACTTCAAATACTTCTTCATAAACCCAGTATACAACTCCATAATGAACACAACTCTAATGAGATTATTTGATAATACCTATCGTGCACTTAACCCCGTTATCAAAGTACAAACAAAACCCTCCAACCTGTCCTCCCATATAAATCTCCCACTCTCTTATCCTGGATTTTACAGCGCCCACTAACTTATACTGAACTATATACTCCACTTGTGAAAATTATGGAGAACTTCAACCCTTTTTTATAGATCACGCCAACACCAATTACCCTCATCGTATACATACGCGGAAAAAAGCTGTGTTTACACTTGCGCTTTCTTTATCGCTGATGGAAAATTCACATTTAATTTTTACTTCAGCGATGAAAAACGCAAGTGTGTACACATTTTAAGAAAAGTTTTTTTCCGCGTAGTTAAAAATGCAAGTGTGAAACCTGCCTTCCATGCAATGAACAAGCGAAGAACGAAAAATGAGAGTGAAAACTTCAATGAGATCAAAATGTCACTGAAGTTGTTCAATTTCCAAATACTCCAAAAGAGACCAAGATATAGTTTTTTCGTCCATTGGCTATCGATTTACAAGTCTTTGAAAAAAGTACAATATGTATATACGTATCTATGGCATAAACATTAAAAAAATGTATATATATATTTATTCAATTTCGATCATGCCCATATAGGTCACCTTTTTTATAGGCAAATCGGGCCCATACTGAATATTATGAACTCCTGTGAATTAAATGAGTTAGTAGCCAATAGAAAATAAGAATGTAGCTATTTAAGATGAAGAAACAATAAAAAATAAGAATGTATACATGTCGAAAAAAAGATAACTTTGATTTGTTGAAAGCTGTTCAGTGTTCAATATTGAAGAGTTTTGTGAATTATTATTATTACAAAATGTATTCTCATAATCTCATTTATCCCAACAACTGTTCAATGTAACGTATAACTTTTGAAATTTATCCATTTTTTTACTAAATATTACTGTGACTGAACTTTGTCAGACGATGTACATTTTACACTTACACATTGGATCCATATGACTTGATTCAAGTTAATACGACTTATTTAAACACTTCAATGATTTCCATTACACTGATACATAAGATTAGCATCTAAATGTGATTTAAGGGGCTTGCTAATATATACCTTATCAGGTATGTCAATCGAATTAAAAGAATGTAAGCATATATCTAGAGAACATGAATCATATTTTTAGAGAATACGAAACATATTTTTAGAGAATATGAAGCATATTTTCAGAGAATATGAAGCATATATTTCAATGATAATATTGCACTATCCTACCTATCATTGGGACAGCAAATTTGGTGAATTGGTGAACAATGGGACTGCGACATATTGTCAACCAAACTGTCTAGTTATTCCATATGAATCAATAAATATCTATTTCTGATACAATAAATTGGACTGTAGCTCAGGGCTTCTTGTAGAAACAGAACTTCCAGCTGAAGCGAGATTTTCGACCATGATCAAGGGCTTTAGCAATCTGAGGTCATCACAAAGCACAGCATAGAAAACAAATTACACAAAATAAAAGAAAAAGACGCAGCATGATTGAACCGGATACACCAGAGAAAGAAGAGCTTATTGACGGTGCCAAAAAAAAGATAAGGCCTTCGAAATCACCTCACAAAGTGAGGTAGATTGCCTGTAAACTCTTGTTCTTGGTCTGGTACAGAACTCTTAATAATCTAACTGATCCATTCGTCTGAAGAGGTGGACGAAGATATGCTCACTTGATGAACTTAAACCTCTACGGAAAACGTTGGAAATGAAGATTTATGTTCTTGTAGAGTTTTATGAGACTTCTAAAGCTTATTCTGTTGGTGTAATTTACTAAGCCAAAGGATGAAAAAAATGAATACAAAATATTGTTGCAAGGTGAAGAATCAAGAACAATGAGTCTCATTTTTCAAATGTTCCTGACATGGAATCGGTGAAGCTAGAGGTCATTAAACTGATTTTATATGAACCAACTAAGTGTGGGACAACATAAAGAGATAATTCGAACTTGAAATTCGACTATAACCTCAACAATATAATAGTTAAATGAACTGTCCCATCGTTCACCAGGGAATGTTCCGTTGTTCACAAGTGCTGGTATACAATGGGATAATTTTTTGTTGTTTTTTATTTAATTTTTTTCTAGTTAACAGAAAATGTGATAGCATTTTAGTTAGTTTCATTTTATAAAGGAATATCTATCTATATTACTCATGGGTTTTTTATTGTTCATATTTTGCTCATAGTAAATGAAATATCTATCTTTTTGTGTTTTTGTCCCATTGATGACCACCTTCCCCTATAAGTTGAATAGTGTGGGTGAGAGTACGGAGCCCTGTGGCACGTCGTCTGTGAAGTGACGTGTTCTGGAGGACTTGCCGTCGTAAAATGTTTTGCCCGAGCGGCCGGAAAGGTAATTGGCAAGCCATTTCCTAAATGAGCCGTGGATGTGTGTGTTGAGTATTTTGTTAATGAGTAAGTGTCTAGGTACCGTATCAAAGGCTATACTTATGTCTATGGCAGCAATGATTGTCCTATCCGTAGGTTTGTTAGAGTTTAAGCCTTCGAGTGTTGTTTATGTGAGGTGGGTAAGGAGTGTGGAGGTGGAGTGTTTGAACCTGAAGCCGTGCTGTGAGAGGGATAGTGGAATGTGTGGTGAGATGTAATTTAGAACATTCCTTTCGAGTATTTTGGAAGTGGTAGAGAGTAGAGAAATGTGTCTGTGTGAGGCTAGTTTGGTGGGAGGTTTGTTGGGCTTCAGAATCGGTATAATCTTGGCTAGTTTCCAAATGTTTGGAATGCTATTGTTCTGAAGTGAGTAGTTGAAGATATCTGTGATGGCCCTGATGGCTAATGGCCCTAAATGTTTTAGATGTTTATTAGATTTGCCATCAGGACTTGTGGAGGAGGTGTTCTTGGAAAACGGATGGCCTCGGTAACCATTACCAGGGGGAAGGGAGGTGTGAGGTACAGTGAGGAGCTTTTGAGTGCATGTTCTGTGCAGGCGACGCCGTATAATCCTATCTACGAGGCGTGTACGTAACCTACTTGTACAAGCATAGTGCATGTTGAGTGAGCTTGCCAGCTGTGTGTCGGTGAGAATAGTGTTGCTCTGTGTAAGGGACTCGTATGTTTTTGGTTGGTCAGTGTTTTTGTTATTGAGCCCTTTTTACGAGTTTCCAGAGTTTGTTTGCGTCGGTGCGGAAATTAATAGTGACTAGTGTGTTTTGCCACTTGTGTTTTTGTTGGGCAGTAATTTCCGCACTTATGTCTGTGTTTAGGTGTTATATGCGTGTGATCGTGTCTTGTGTGGGTGGGAGTGAGCATAGGTGTTTGCATGTTTGTATCAGGTGTTTAATGTGTGGTGTGAATGTGGGGTTAAAGTGTATTATGTTGCCTGTAGGGATGTAGTGTTTGTCTGCGTTAATGATTATGTCGGTGAAGGGTTTTGTGGCAGCATCTATGGAGGAGAAGGTGTGGATGTTGATGTTGTGTAAATTGTTTTCCACAGATGTTGACAAGTCTGTACAGTTTGCTCTACATATTGTAGTTTGTGATTGTGTATCTGTGTTTTTGTGGGGCAAGTGGTGTTCCTTAAGTGTGTGTGATAAGTATTTGAAGGTGGTCTGAACTGAGTTCAATGAGTGAAGACCATGAACTCTGTAGGGCCACAGATCATTGAATATAGAAGATATCCCACTACAGTATTTTCAATTTTCTAGCGACACTTGGCATCGGAGGAGTGCGTAACGTGACGCATCCTTGGAGTTGTCTACGATTGATATATTATTTTGTTTTAATTATTCAAAAAACGACAAAAAGAGAATACTATTGAATTTAAATATGCTATTTAAAATCAAAACATTTATTTATGATATTAAACTGATAATAAAATCATACATTTATAAACAATATAATTATTTCTGTTTTGTACATGTTTTGTACGTGTGTGTGTTTTTTCAGTACGAATTTGAAGCGTTGGTTTATTTCTGATGTAATATCATGAGCGGAGGGTGTGCGCAGTATTTTCTGCCTAATTCAATAATTTTCTTATCTTTCATCAAAATTAACTGGTGAAAAATGAGCAATGTGTGAAAATGTTCATTTTTCTTTTGTACCAATACATCAAAAGGTACAAGTTGTTTTTATTCAGAAAATATGATAACAATCTGTGGCTAAAGGCTTGCACAATAGCGTTGAGACTGAACAGTTAATAAGACACTCTTCAGTTTGCTCGAAATATTTCAGTTTCGACTTCGATTCTTGTATTCTATTCTATAAAAATATACATTAAAATATATACGATTTTAATTACCCTATTTTCCTGAAAATTAAAATTTCCATATCTGCTTATAGGAACTAAAAGAAAATGTAGCTATGACCGTTATGTATATACTTATACCCGTTTGTGAGTACGTTTGTAATATGTGACGTCACGTTACGCCTCTCTCTGATTGGCTGATACGCTCTCACTTAAATAATTATTTGGCAAGTAGCGTCCACGTAGGAGTGGGACATCTTCTACAATATTCAATGATCTGTGGTAGGGCTATGTAAGGTGATGTCGGGTGATCTGGGTTGGGTGTTGATGATGAAGGGTTTGCCTGTGGGAGTGTAGGGGTCGTTCATGATTATGTAATTGTCTAGTTGTGTTGTAATGGAGTCAGCTCTAGTGTCAGTGTATTGAGAGGCGAGTCATGGAGCGTCGTGTGTATTAAAGTCCCCCAGGATAAATGAATTATTAGTAGTGTTTATGTAATTTAATTGTGGTTGGTATCCTGGGGGTGAGGAGTCTGTGGGTGAATATATATGTTATATGTTTGTGAAGTTGGATGCGTGTAGATTGTATGTCTAATGTGGGGTCGCGTGGCATCCGTGCGTGTGTTTCGGCGGAAGTATTTGCAAAAGGGATGGATTAGTGATTAGAGTAATGAGGCTCCCTCCGCCTCGTGTAGGCCGATAGAGTCTAAGTGTTGTACATTCAGGAAACTTTGGTGTTAATCTGGCAGGTGTTAGTTTAGTTTCCTGGATTGGGGCAATGTGGATGTAGTGTTTGTGTATAGGAGTGATTTTATTTCCATGTGCTTGTTCTGTAATCCGTTTATGTTGTGTTGTAGTATGATGAGTTTGTTGTGGCGTGTGTGTGTGTTAGGATCTCTAGGGGGTCAGGGTTAGGGTCGGGCAACAGCGTCTATCCCATTTCCCCCACGAGGGGGAGGACGGGCAGGTGCTTGCCGTCCAATTATAGGATGAGGAGGAGGAAGGATAGGCACTCCTCCATCACACCCACGTGGGGGTGAAGTGGAGTGGAGGGTCGACCGGGGGTAGGGTGAGAGGTAGGATGAGGAGAGGAAGGAGTAGGATGAGTGGGTGTGTGGGGTTGAGTCATGTTGTATGTGGGGTGACAGTTTTTACACTATCATCCTCGTGGGATATTTCCATGTTGGCGAACACCAGAGCAACGTATATTGTAATGTGTCCAACTATTGCAGCTGGCACAATAGACCCTTTCTGTACGACGGGTCCACGGTCGGCCACAAGAGGGGTCCACGGTCGGCCACAAACGCTCTGGTGTCGGTGTAGTGCAGTGAGTGGGCTTTGTTCAGGCGACACCCTGGTCACGTCCCCCGAAGAGGACAAGGGGTCAAGAGGCCTCTCGATAATTGGAAGATCCGGTCTTGCCCTGCCACCACGTGCAGGCTCCTCCCAGGACAGGCAAAAGGGACGGTCTTTCCCCTGCCTGAAGATGAGAGCAGAAAACAAAATAGATAAAGTTTTTGAATCGGGAGGATTACACACTGGGAATACACAGAACTGAAGAATATTTTCATTTGCTATAATCATTTTGCGGAAGACGTGACTGCCAAGACCCCAACTCGTATCAAGCTGAAGCCAACATTGACGCCAGTACCAACTATAGTTCCTGATTTCCAAAAAGTGACTAATCTACCTCCTTCTGCCATTTTTGAAAGACCCAAGACCACAAAAAGGCCACCGAAACAGCAAGTTCTCAGAGAAGATGAAGTTGACAATTTCAAGAAAAAAGACTGCGTAGCAAACTCATTTCCCAAGTATTTCCCATAAGGACGAATGCATCTTGATATATAAGCTGGAATCAAATTTAGAGCAAGTCTCCCAAGTTACATTCTGCATTTGCGTAGATACTAGATAACTTGCTGCGCGTGATTCTGTTTTTTTAAGAATTCTCCCATCGCTCTTCCCGCTTGGTTTCGTCAAGGTCGGAACACAGTCCTCACTATGTTACGAACATCTATCAATTTGTTTTCAAAATAAGTAGAAGCTATCTTGGTTCGTGTTCGTAACCACGCCCGCATGGTAGACATGTACCTCTCCACCTTCACAAATAACAAGGGACTTCTAACCAGCAAACAAAAACTGGCTGAACACATTGTTGAGAATCCACACCTCTACAACATTTACGAGGAGATGAGTTTGGCCACCAACGTGTCTCGGTACGATCTCCCAGATCCAAAGGTCTACCGGGACTTCTTCCGGTTAGTAATAACATGTAGTACGGTAATTACCTGGCTATTCATATCACATATCAGTTTTTCAATAGCTTTTCATATTCTTTCTACATATATCCTGATGTTAAATCAGTAAACAAATGAAAATATAATTTTATATGTAAGTTCGCTTATTTTTTTAGATATTTAGATATTTACCATATTTTGATTTATTTTTGACAGTTTCTTCACTTATTTTTTTGTTTTCGAACAGGGTGCACAACCTGTACGATTTTCCCTCCCTGCAAAGCACGTGTTCGTACCTCAGTGGATGTCCGATGGACAAACTGGACCGGACAATAGACACGGACTTGCCCGATTTGCTAGCCAAGTACCGAAGACTCGTCAACAAGGCTATCAATAAATAAAAATGATTTAAAAATGTTTAAATGATGATTATAGTTCGCAAAAGGGACTTCGTAGTGGAGGACTGAGAGTTTGCGGAATAAATGAATCAGGTTCAGATTATGCTCATGTATGTAGAGGAGCTACTCCGTGTGATATACTTTGCTTCATAGATTAAGTATATATGAGTTACGCAAAATTTAAATATTAATGGATAGTTAAACGTATCGCAGATCATAGATCTATTTAACCTAAATATATTCTAAATAAAATAGATTATAAATTATCTTAGTACCCCCCCCCCCCCCCCTCCCTATACGAATATCTTTGTCATCACAAATTATCTAAGAAATTAGGTTTTATATATAAGACTTACCATGAAGTATTTACTGTCAGTGAGAATTAAGAGCTAAGTAATATTGTAAAATAAGGCACGAGATGTATTTATATTAACTCAATAAATATTATAACAAAGAATATATTTAATTGCTATATTCTTTATAGAATATATATATTGCCGCCCCCACATTCCCCCGTCAGGACATTAAAAAATAATGAAGTGTGCAGTGCAACAAACTAGCGGATTCAACAAACTAAATTGGCCCAAAAGCGTGAAAACGAGTTTTTTCAAAGCTCAGCAGTATATAGGGAATAAATAACTTCAAATCTTCATATCTCAAAAAGTATTAGTTTCTACAAAAACGGACAACAAATACATAAAAAATAATTATTGAAATTAAATTTGGTGGCAATCGTCAAATGGGAAAGATCCGCGATAACAATACTCATGGATACAGAAAAGCTACTCTGCCCAAAAACAATTTAATTTAAATTCAAAATCCGAGATTTCAAAACTACGGAATTTCAAAAGATGCAGGATTTAGAAAAAATGAACGATTTCCATAAAATTAGAGATTTCCAAAAAAAATGAGCCATTTCCAAAAAAAATGAGCCATTTCCAAAAAAATGAGCCACTTCCAAAAAAAATGAGCCATTTCAAACAATACGGGCTTTCAAATAATACGATATTGCACAAATATCTTGAATTTCAAGAGGAAATCTAGAATTTCAAAAAATCTGTTATTTCAAAAAAGAAAAAAAATATTTTGCTTTTAAAAGTTTCATGGGTGCTGATGCTAGTGTGAATCATGGTTGAGGACTTTCTAGTTCAAGCTAAAAGACTAGTTTAGTTTACTCACATGTGTGTTGTCTACATAATTGGAAGCTTCTGAATAGGACCTCCTAGTTCTAGGCCACTTCTTTGCAGGCAGAGATGTCAAATGAGGAATCAAAGTTGTTTCCTTTTGTTGAATTTTGTGAGATGATAGAATCCCGCTAGGAACGTCGATGTATGAATCCTCAGTCTTCGGTCCACCTACCAGTATCCCGTTGTTGCTGTCAGAAGGGAAGGTTGTTGTACCGTATCTTCTCATTGCTAAAAAAAAAACACTTTGAAACACTGCAAGGACAGGTCACTGATGTTTGTGAACAACAAAAAGAAGAGGAAGATGGGGCTTTATTGGAAGAGGTTATGTATGGAGGCAGGGGTGGATTGTAAATTTGGGTGATATATTTTCTTCAGTTATAGCTAACAACACTAGTTTTCTATAATGAGATATTATGTAGACATCTGTGCAGAACATAAAATACGCTGCTATTTTGAAGCAATTTATCAACATTCATATAGTAATTAATGATGCGAATAATGAAGTGAAGAACCAGTTTATACTTGGAGAAAAACATTGAATTGAATTTTTTTCAGTCGAATCGAAATTTGCTTACCGATAATAAAACTAACTTATATTTTCCCCCCATCGCTATAATTATTATAGGGTCAGACAGTGTTAGCCAATACAAACTATTATTAAAGGAGAATATATTTTAAATAGGTCGTTATATCAATATGTAGAATTATTTTTTTTTTCGTTAGGGAGGGAAGGGAGCACAGGCTTTCTTCTCCCTATGCTGTTCCTTCATTTTTATCATTTAATTAGAAACTAGATGATTGGCATTCATTACATATAAATAGCTAAAACATGAATGACCTTGACCTTTATTTAACCTGTTCGTTGACTTCGTTCCCAAAATCTAATAAATTGATTCCTAGATCATTTCAGGCAATTTGGTTGAATACTTTTGAGGTTTTGAGTTATAAATGACCTTGACCTTTAACCCGATCGCTCTCAAAACTCAACCAAATGGTTCCTGGTTGCTAAACAATCGTTCTACTAAATTTCAGACAATTTGGTTAAATACTTCTTGAGTTATAAATTGAGTAAAATGTCCTTGCTGATCATATTATTGCTTTTCAATCTTTTCGTCAAAATCTTTGGTAAAAACACTAATATAATTAAATGTAGCTAGTTGTTTGGTTTTATTATCGATATAATTGAAATATTATTGAACAATAATAACGAGTTAGATTATTTCATTAAAACAAAATACATTTTATGAAAAATATACATACATAGTATTTTTGGAATAAGTATTATGCCCACTCATTTTATGTGTTGCTGTTCAATTTTCTCGTTAAGATTTTGCGTTGCCGTTTTCTTGCGAGTTTGTTTTGTTTAGTTGTTAGTTTGTTTTAGTTTATGGTAGTTAGTTTCTTTTTCTATTATTAAAAAAAAAACTATTATACATACCAGAGTAGTGATTAAAAATAGTTCCAAAAAAAGTTATTGAATTTTATGATATAAAATAATGAGTTTAATAAATTGTATTATATTTGCATATCGTTTATATTTTGCGTTGCCTTCTCTTGCGAGTTTGTTTTGTTTAGTTGTTATTTGTTTTAGTTATTATGGTAGTTATTCTTTTGCATATTAAAATAAAAGTAGAGCTATTATTATATTTTGTTTATAATTAGACTTTATGTTTATGTAGTAGTATTGGAATATTAAAGACAAAAAATATGTTTTTTTTCTGGTTTTTCTTTATTGGCTCGACTGATCTTGATGATTTTCAAGTTGAAATTAATCTATTGTAAAAATAGAAACGTTCATTCAGTAAAAACGAAGGCAAATTTGCAATATTACCACCACCACCTAGGTACATAGGTAGTAAAAATGCATATTTATTTCACATACAACTGCACATCGTATTTATAAAAGTGACATATTTGAAAAAAATTCGAAATATTTTTATCTCTCAAAATTTCTCGATGTGAATATTATGAGAAAGTAGGTAAAAAATCATTGTTTTTTTTTTCTAAGTAAATTTATAAATATATAGTTAGTTAAGTTAAGTATCATATTCACGGTTAACATTTGATTTACTTGATTATATTTCTATTTCCTATTCTTTGCATAATTTTTAACTAATATTCCGCAGAGCTCTATATAATAAACAATAAAAATGAATAACTAATAGCATTTTAGGGATAAAGAAAATATTTAGGAGATGTATAATTTTAAATAGATGCATCTAGGTACGAAATATTTGGAAAATGATTACCAATTAGGAAACAGATTAGTTTCCTAGATTTAAATAATAATGCTATTTGTTTCGCTAACTTTCTAATATTGTAAATAAATTATATATCAACAGAGAAAATAAATAAATGATATTAGTAGCATAATTCCATTTACATAATAGGAATAACAATGAAATGGTTGACATAATAAACCTTCATTATTATTATTATGTCAGTAAACAATCGCTTAATTTACATTATTACAAACAGAATAACGGTTAAAGAAGAGGCCTTTACCACTTTTATGTCGCGCTGTCTTTCTTTTCGGAAAATAGTGTCGGCATGACGTAATAAGTTTTTATTAAAATAAATTCCGAATATTTTTCTTAGTTAGATGGTAATTTGCTACGTCGTTTAAAATCAGAGTAAATTGAATTAATTAATTCATTTATTTAGGTATTTTAAGAGGAGAATAATAATTATTATTTATTTGAAAATAATCATTTTTTAAATAAATAGATAAATAAATCTCTCACTTTTATTTAAAATTATAAAGATGGATTACAATTTCAAATTAAGGCCTTATACCGAAACATAAACAATAATTTTTCCGTTTAAAAAAGTGTGTTTTAAATTTGCTCAATACTAAAAATTAATATCATCAATAAATAAATACCATGCTTTCGTTGGGAAAAGGAGTTTGCAAATGGATTATTTTTTTCAGATATGTGTAATCTATAAAAATTGCAATATTAATAAATAATAACTTATAAAATTTCCCACATCGATGCACAATGATTATAATTTATCGCAGGTATGTAAGTAAACTAACTAGGTATAGGTGTAATAAATAAATAAAGTAAAGTAAGTTGCGCATGTGGCTCATTTTGCAGGGATGTAAAATTCTCACCAAAGAAATGAACAGCATCACATAAACTGAGTGAGAGTAGTAATAATGTGAAGTGATCATATCAAAAGTAACTATGTATGCATAATATATTCTTCTTTAAATGTATTATGTGTTTGAACAAATGATTTAGTTCTTTAAAAATGGAAATTAAGGTCTCAATATTATTGTTAAAGAAGACTCCAATTTGACTGGTAAAAATACAGGGATTATATTTAATTATTTGAACGTTTACACTCCAAATATTTCTTGTTTTCTAGGCGTATGGAGGAAATGAATTTCTTAGCTGATAATTCATATCAATAATTATTATTTAAATGTTGTTAAATTGGTGGTAAACGCTAAAAATAATATGATCAGCATAGGCGATAAATAATATAATTGTTACCCTCTAACTACATTTTCTATTTTAAACACGTTATAGAAAATATTTTTTTTCTAAATTGTACTCGAAATAATTAGGAGAATTATTACGTTCTTCAATTATAGCTGAATTGTTTCTATAAGGTGATTAATAAATGAAATGAAATTAAGAGTAACTATAATATACCTATTAATATTTCACCCGCAATTTAACAATATTCAGATGATGCTAAATGATGTGAATAATGAAAAAATAATATAGTCCCTTCATATGAATTGTAACCAAGAATATTTTGGAGAATTTAAATATAATGAGTATTTATCAGTCCTATCTAAATTAAACAATAATAATGACTACCTAATTTCTTTTCATCGCTATCATTATCAATGGATTAAATTATTTCGTCAACAGAATTTACATATAAAGAAGAATATACTATGTATAGTATTGTATTATTTGTATACATGGTATTTCTTTAGATGATTCTCTCTCAGCTTATGAATTGCTGTTCACTTTTCTCGCGAGAATTTTACATTCCCTGCGATTCATGACGAATTTTACCTAGGTAAAAAAAAAAGTCAGTTAAACAAACGATGTTGTGCAAATAATACGTAAATCACAGTAAAAAATATTCATTAGTTTTAAATTGACTCAATAGGTAGTTAGTTAGTTTAACGTCTGTTTCAGAATTATAGACAATATCGCTGACGTCAAAAGGAAATTAAATAAATACAAGGGAAGGGCTAGAGCAGTCAGAAAGAAAGTAAGTGACCAAAATTACTTACTTACTTAGCTAGCAACTATTGGTGAAAAGGCTCATGGATGCAAAAAAGCTACTCATTGAATACAGTCACTTAATTACCAAGGAATGGGACGAAAAGGGATACAAGCTCCTCCTGAAATCGTACATCACGGTTGGAAGAGGAAAATTGTTATGAACTATATTATAATTCAAATGTGTATATTAACTACGTTTTTATTTCTACACAAAGCTCTAAAATAACCAGTCTTCTAAGGGTTTTTGAATTTCTATAATTGCTTACTTCCCGTCGGTAACCAACCCTCTCAGAAAACCGTTTATACCATCTAACCAAATTGTATGTTTCTATATCCCTATGTATTTTTATCTAAAGTAGGCCTATTTGTTTAATTTGCTGATTGTACCCACATAAGCCTAAGTTTAAGTCTCTCCTGCCTAAACACTTGTTCTTATAGGCAGAATTGGCACGGCACTAGCTGGGGTAGGACATAATCATATACTGTTCTACCCTCTATTCCGATCATTCTCATAACCATATTTGCCAAACAGTGTATTTTTATATTAGTGCCTATAATAAAATTGAACCGGTCATTACCCACTTTCATTTCCTGTGTAATTGATAGACATTAATTAAATGAGTTACTGAATTATGGATTCTCAAATCCAAAAAGTGATCATAACAAATGAAGAGGTGATAGATAGTTATTAAACTTTATTAAACTCAGCGCTATCCTCTAAAGCTGCAAGTAGAGATTAGAAAAATAATAAACATAGTAAAAAAATGAAAAGAATCGTAATCCAAATTCAGATCAGGGCATCCAACCTTGAATATCTTAGTTATTTACAATGGCCAGAATAAATATAAAAACTTATTTATAGACAACAATAATTGCCGTACTTTCATTACGTAAAGATAACATACAAAGGTTAAATCCCCGACTGAACTAAACCTATAAAGGCAATTGATGTCTAAAGGCTTCTTCGCACATGTCAGGGATCCTCTGAGACGTCTCCGGTCAGTGATTTTTTTTATCACTGCGAGGAGCCGGTACTGTACTGTGTCAATGTGTCCGTTGAAATGAAAGTAACGATATATTTTTTCATTGACACTGAATTACTGAGAGGAGACGGACCGGACCGGAGAAGTCCCGGACGGATCACTGACATGTGTGAAGCAGCCTTAAAACCTATGGTATCAATGGTAAAAATAGAAATTAAAAAATATCTATCATATGAGGCCTGCAAATCGAGTGAATAATTTTCTTTAAAAGTGAATCGGTGCGGATTTGATGAAACCATAATTAATTTTGCAGTCAGTTGGAACCATGCACGAAATATGTGGAAACTGGAGAGTGATTTCTATTAGAAAACTGAACTATGCTCGAAATAATTCAAATCTATTTAAGATTTGAATTATTTGAATTATTCATGTTGAATAAACTATAAACAAGTTAAATTTCAATAAAGTTATTTTTTAAATGTTATTATAATATAAATCGCATTATAAGTTAGTTTATATAACAAAATGGAAGAATTGTGTAAAAACTAACTTTATGTCGCACTGTTTTTCTGTTCGGAAAAATAGGGCCTTTAATAAAACTTTTGTAACTTGGTGAATAGAAGAAATAAATGATTGATGATTATCTTTTCTAAATGTAGATGATTGAAACAATAACCTTAATTTTCTGATAGGGTGAATAGGCAACAAAATAAATTGAAAATAAAATTATAAAATTGATTTAATTATTTTTTACATTGCTCCGAATCAGTAAAACCAACACTCAGTTTATGAGTTGCTGTTCATTTCTCTCTCAAAACATGCTGTGAGTAAGTTTGACTACCTAAAAAAATAAATAGTAGGTAGAAAGAAAAAAAGGAGGAACAAAAACAAACAAACAAACTCTCTAATTAATTACTAATATTCTATGATTTTTCTAGATAAATTCTGCGTTATCGAACAATTCCTCATTTTCGATCACATAAGAAAAAATATAATTATTTTACTTATAAAAAAATATAATCATTTTACTCTGACCATCATCAATATTCTACTCGCAACTGCAATAATCTAGTTCTACCGCGATTCTCTAAATCTAAATCCCAATGTTCTATAGATTAAATAAATGGGTATAAAATTCTGGAATGAATGCATGCTAATTTAAAGCAAGTCTCTTTCAAAAATAATCTTAAAGGTCCTCTCCACTATAATTTTTTCATTTCTCTATGCATTAGAACTAATGTTACTGATAATAAAACTGCAATCATTTCAAATTTGGTTCTATAGTTTTATTATAATATGTAATTTAAGATTTTTTTTCCGTTCTTTCTACTACACCTCTGAATTTCAAGCAAAGAAAAAGCCCCCTGTTCGATAAGCTAACACGATCCGACAAAATCAAAACAATAACAAAGCTGATTGATAGATATCAATAGATATCATTGCTACCGGTACCGTATTGTCACTCAAGATGTTCTTTGTGTTAATCGAGTTACTTTGTAACAAACTAAAAATGCTTGACAAAGACACCTGCCTACTTAATGAATGTTTTTGATTAATTTGATTGAATTTCCATTTCAGCGTGATACCACAGCACTCCTATTAGGTATTCGTACATTAACTTAAAATGTACTATAATTTGGAGAATTGAGTCAATTGAGCTTTGGTCTAATATTATACTTTGTATCTATATGACTTTATTTTGACCGATGTTCAATTTCCCATCATTCAGCATGCATTAGGGCTTAGACTAATTCTCATGACCTATTTTTTAACTACATATCATGCATTAGGGCTTAGGCTAATTCTTATGACCTAATTTTTTAACAACATATCATGCAGACACTGAGACACAGATGTAATAAAGTAAGGTAGGACCAATTAAAGCTGACTCAAACTATGGTGCAAACCCTGCCTTACTCAGATTTACTGTTACATACCTAACTTTAATATTATAGGTACATAGGCTCTAGCCATGGAAGTAGCTCTAGCATAGCTAGGCCGGTCTTAGCGTATCCATAATCCGCCTTATCCGCGTAAGTTACGGTAGGTATTCTAAGATTCACTTTAATATTTATCGTAATAGTGTAGTTCTAAGACAATGGATCTACATAAAGAATTCAATTACCTAATTAAATATTTCTTACTAATCGTTTTCATATATCATAACATTTTCCGATATTGAGAACTGTTAATTTTTATACACTTTCTATTTGAACGCAGATATGTGATTTGAAATTTTGAATAGGTATGCGCTCTGTATATACTGAAGAACATATTATTATGAGGTTATTTAAACTCAACGTTGAAGGTTTTATCAGGTTTCAAGCTTTCGAATAGAAAGATTTCTATTCATCATCAGGAGAAAGGTGGAAAACTTCGACCTGACAATGAATTTTATGACCAATAGTTGTATGTTGGATACGTCTTTCTATTTCAGCTATCTATCTTTTTGTTTATTATTATTAATTAATCTATTAAAAATTGAAATATGAAACCAAAATTTGATACTACCTATAGTTACTGTTGACAACATTCATTCTCTAGAAAAAATTCTACTTTCTGTATATTTGTAACAAGCTATAGAGGAGCGATAAAAAACGGTCAACCTCTATAACTATATGTCTAGTTCTTTTTGTTCATTTTTCTGCACCTTATTATTATTATCATTATTATATTTTATTATATATATATTTTTATTGTTATTACTATAATATCTATTTGTGTCCTCTTTTCCATGTGTGTTCTCTATTCGTATGCATTACTTATTCTTATGTGTGTCCCATTGATCCTATGTGTCTTGTTGTTTATATGTCCTCCCGATCCTATGTGTCCTCGTGGTCCTAAGTGTCCTCTTGGTCCTATGTGTCCTCGTGGTCCTATGTGTCCTCTTAGTCCTATGTGTCCTCTTAGTCCTAAATGTCCTCTTGGTCCTATGTGTCCACTTGATCCTATGTGTCCTCTTGGTCCTATGTGTCCTCTTGGTCCTATGTGTCCTCTTGGTCCTATGTGTCCTCTTGGTCCAATGTGTCCTCTTGGTCCTAAATGACCTCTTGGTCCTATGTGTCCACTTGATCCTATGTGTCCTCTTGGTCCTATGTGTCCTCTTGGTCCTAAATGTCCTCTTGGTCCTATGTGTCCACTTGATCCTATGTGTCCTCTTGGTCCTATGTGTCCTCTTGGTCCTATGTGTCCTCTTGGTCCTATGTGTCCTCTTGGTCCAATGTGTCCTCTTGGTCCTAAGTGTCCTCTTGGTCCTAAGTGTCTTTTTTTTATTATTTTGATTCTTCAAACTATATGAGGCGCGATAGAAAACGGTCAACCTCTATAGTTATATATCTCTTTCTTTCAATATTATTTTTATATATTTCAGTTTTATTATTTAGATTCATCAAACTATAGCGGTGCGATATAAACTATAGCGGTGCGATAGCGGTGCGATATAAACTCATCAAACTATAGCGGTGCGATAGTTACACTGAAGAACATCCTACTCAAGTATGGGGGCTTTTTCTTCTAATGAAATTATGAATCTCAGAATGAGAAAAAACGAAATGTGAATATTCCTTATATAATTAATTGTGAACAGAATACTTGATCGATTTAAATTCTGTTTACTGTTATATGTTATATAACCTTAGCTCTACAAATTTAAAGCAATACCAGAATTTTTATAATTTAGAGTGGAGAGGACCTTTAAGAAGTCTATGTTGGAGAATTGTTGCTAGTTTACTTGTTTTAAAATTTTGTATATATTTTGATTATGTTAAGCTTGTTTTTTTTGTTTGATGCCCTAGGGCCTAGGGGCCTAGAAGCTTTGGCTTATCTGGGCCATTCATTATGTTTTTTTGAAATTAATCTATTGTAAAAATAGAAACGTTCATTCAGTAAAAACGAAGGCAAATTTGCAATATTACCACCACCACCTAGGTACATAGGTAGTAAAAATGCATATTTATTTCACATACAACTGCACATCGTATTTATAAAAGTGACATATTTGAAAAAAATTCGAAATATTTTTATCTCTCAAAATTTCTCGATGTGAATATTATGAGAAAGTAGGTAAAAAATCATTGTTTTTTTTTTCTAAGTAAATTTATAAATATATAGTTAGTTAAGTTAAGTATCATATTCACGGTTAACATTTGATTTACTTGATTATATTTCTATTTCCTATTCTTTGCATAATTTTTAACTAATATTCCACAGAGCTCTATATAATAAACAATAAAAATGAATAACTAATAGCATTTTAGGGATAAAGAAAATATTTAGGAGATGTATAATTTTAAATAGATGCATCTAGGTACGAAATATTTGGAAAATGATTACCAATTAGGAAACAGATTAGTTTCCTAGATTTAAATAATAATGCTATTTGTTTCGCTAACTTTCTAATATTGTAAATAAATTATATATCAACAGAGAAAATAAATAAATGATATTAGTAGCATAATTCCATTTACATAATAGGAATAACAATGAAATGGTTGACATAATAAACCTTCATTATTATTTATGTCAGTAAACAATCGCTTAATTTACATTATTACAAACAGAATAACGGTTAAAGAAGAGGCCTTTACCACTTTTATGTCGCGCTGTCTTTCTTTTCGGAAAATAGTGTCGGCATGACGTAATAAGTTTTTATTAAAATAAATTCCGAATATTTTTCTTAGTTAGATGGTAATTTGCTACGTCGTTTAAAATCAGAGTAAATTGAATTAATTAATTCATTTATTTAGGTATTTTAAGAGGAGAATAATAATTATTATTTATTTGAAAATAATCATTTTTTAAATAAATAGATAAATAAATCTCTCACTTTTATTTAAAATTATAAAGATGGATTACAATTTCAAATTAAGGCCTTATACCGAAACATAAACAATAATTTTTCCGTTTAAAAAAGTGTGTTTTAAATTTGCTCAATACTAAAAATTAATATCATCAATAAATAAATACCATGCTTTCGTTGGGAAAAGGAGTTTGCAAATGGATTATTTTTTTCAGATATGTGTAATCTATAAAAATTGCAATATTAATAAATAATAACTTATAAAATTTCCCACATCGATGCACAATGATTATAATTTATCGCAGGTATGTAAGTAAACTAACTAGGTATAGGTGTAATAAATAAATAAAGTAAAGTAAGTTGCGCATGTGGCTCATTTTGCAGGGATGTAAAATTCTCACCAAAGAAATGAACAGCATCACATAAACTGAGTGAGAGTAGTAATAATGTGAAGTGATCATATCAAAAGTAACTATGTATGCATAATATATTCTTCTTTAAATGTATTATGTGTTTGAACAAATGATTTAGTTCTTTAAAAATGGAAATTAAGGTCTCAATATTATTGTTAAAGAAGACTCCAATTTGACTGGTAAAAATACAGGGATTATATTTAATTATTTGAACGTTTACACTCCAAATATTTCTTGTTTTCTAGGCGTATGGAGGAAATGAATTTCTTAGCTGATAATTCATATCAATAATTATTATTTAAATGTTGTTAAATTGGTGGTAAACGCTAAAAATAATATGATCAGCATAGGCGATAAATAATATAATTGTTACCCTCTAACTACATTTTCTATTTTAAACACGTTATAGAAAATATTTTTTTTCTAAATTGTACTCGAAATAATTAGGAGAATTATTACGTTCTTCAATTATAGCTGAATTGTTTCTATAAGGTGATTAATAAATGAAATGAAATTAAGAGTAACTATAATATACCTATTAATATTTCACCCGCAATTTAACAATATTCAGATGATGCTAAATGATGTGAATAATGAAAAAATAATATAGTCCCTTCATATGAATTGTAACCAAGAATATTTTGGAGAATTTAAATATAATGAGTATTTATCAGTCCTATCTAAATTAAACAATAATAATGACTACCTAATTTCTTTTCATCGCTATCATTATCAATGGATTAAATTATTTCGTCAACAGAATTTACATATAAAGAAGAATATACTATGTATAGTATTGTATTATTTGTATACATGGTATTTCTTTAGATGATTCTCTCTCAGCTTATGAATTGCTGTTCACTTTTCTCGCGAGAATTTTACATTCCCTGCGATTCATGACGAATTTTACCTAGGTAAAAAAAAAAGTCAGTTAAACAAACGATGTTGTGCAAATAATACGTAAATCACAGTAAAAAATATTCATTAGTTTTAAATTGACTCAATAGGTAGTTAGTTAGTTTAACGTCTGTTTCAGAATTATAGACAATATCGCTGACGTCAAAAGGAAATTAAATAAATACAAGGGAAGGGCTAGAGCAGTCAGAAAGAAAGTAAGTGACCAAAATTACTTACTTACTTAGCTAGCAACTATTGGTGAAAAGGCTCATGGATGCAAAAAAGCTACTCATTGAATACAGTCACTTAATTACCAAGGAATGGGACGAAAAGGGATACAAGCTCCTCCTGAAATCGTACATCACGGTTGGAAGAGGAAAATTGTTATGAACTATATTATAATTCAAATGTGTATATTAACTACGTTTTTATTTCTACACAAAGCTCTAAAATAACCAGTCTTCTAAGGGTTTTTGAATTTCTATAATTGCTTACTTCCCGTCGGTAACCAACCCTCTCAGAAAACCGTTTATACCATCTAACCAAATTGTATGTTTCTATATCCCTATGTATTTTTATCTAAAGTAGGCCTATTTGTTTAATTTGCTGATTGTACCCACATAAGCCTAAGTTTAAGTCTCTCCTGCCTAAACACTTGTTCTTATAGGCAGAATTGGCACGGCACTAGCTGGGGTAGGACATAATCATATACTGTTCTACCCTCTATTCCGATCATTCTCATAACCATATTTGCCAAACAGTGTATTTTTATATTAGTGCCTATAATAAAATTGAACCGGTCATTACCCACTTTCATTTCCTGTGTAATTGATAGACATTAATTAAATGAGTTACTGAATTATGGATTCTCAAATCCAAAAAGTGATCATAACAAATGAAGAGGTGATAGATAGTTATTAAACTTTATTAAACTCAGCGCTATCCTCTAAAGCTGCAAGTAGAGATTAGAAAAATAATAAACATAGTAAAAAAATGAAAAGAATCGTAATCCAAATTCAGATCAGGGCATCCAACCTTGAATATCTTAGTTATTTACAATGGCCAGAATAAATATAAAAACTTATTTATAGACAACAATAATTGCCGTACTTTCATTACGTAAAGATAACATACAAAGGTTAAATCCCCGACTGAACTAAACCTATAAAGGCAATTGATGTCTAAAGGCTTCTTCGCACATGTCAGGGATCCTCTGAGACGTCTCCGGTCAGTGATTTTTTTTATCACTGCGAGGAGCCGGTACTGTACTGTGTCAATGTGTCCGTTGAAATGAAAGTAACGATATATTTTTTCATTGACACTGAATTACTGAGAGGAGACGGACCGGACCGGAGAAGTCCCGGACGGATCACTGACATGTGTGAAGCAGCCTTAAAACCTATGGTATCAATGGTAAAAATAGAAATTAAAAAATATCTATCATATGAGGCCTGCAAATCGAGTGAATAATTTTCTTTAAAAGTGAATCGGTGCGGATTTGATGAAACCATAATTAATTTTGCAGTCAGTTGGAACCATGCACGAAATATGTGGAAACTGGAGAGTGATTTCTATTAGAAAACTGAACTATGCTCGAAATAATTCAAATCTATTTAAGATTTGAATTATTTGAATTATTCATGTTGAATAAACTATAAACAAGTTAAATTTCAATAAAGTTATTTTTTAAATGTTATTATAATATAAATCGCATTATAAGTTAGTTTATATAACAAAATGGAAGAATTGTGTAAAAACTAACTTTATGTCGCACTGTTTTTCTGTTCGGAAAAATAGGGCCTTTAATAAAACTTTTGTAACTTGGTGAATAGAAGAAATAAATGATTGATGATTATCTTTTCTAAATGTAGATGATTGAAACAATAACCTTAATTTTCTGATAGGGTGAATAGGCAACAAAATAAATTGAAAATAAAATTATAAAATTGATTTAATTATTTTTTACATTGCTCCGAATCAGTAAAACCAACACTCAGTTTATGAGTTGCTGTTCATTTCTCTCTCAAAACATGCTGTGAGTAAGTTTGACTACCTAAAAAAATAAATAGTAGGTAGAAAGAAAAAAAGGAGGAACAAAAACAAACAAACAAACTCTCTAATTAATTACTAATATTCTATGATTTTTCTAGATAAATTCTGCGTTATCGAACAATTCCTCATTTTCGATCACATAAGAAAAAATATAATTATTTTACTTATAAAAAAATATAATCATTTTACTCTGACCATCATCAATATTCTACTCGCAACTGCAATAATCTAGTTCTACCGCGATTCTCTAAATCTAAATCCCAATGTTCTATAGATTAAATAAATGGGTATAAAATTCTGGAATGAATGCATGCTAATTTAAAGCAAGTCTCTTTCAAAAATAATCTTAAAGGTCCTCTCCACTATAATTTTTTCATTTCTCTATGCATTAGAACTAATGTTACTGATAATAAAACTGCAATCATTTCAAATTTGGTTCTATAGTTTTATTATAATATGTAATTTAAGATTTTTTTTCCGTTCTTTCTACTACACCTCTGAATTTCAAGCAAAGAAAAAGCCCCCTGTTCGATAAGCTAACACGATCCGACAAAATCAAAACAATAACAAAGCTGATTGATAGATATCAATAGATATCATTGCTACCGGTACCGTATTGTCACTCAAGATGTTCTTTGTGTTAATCGAGTTACTTTGTAACAAACTAAAAATGCTTGACAAAGACACCTGCCTACTTAATGAATGTTTTTGATTAATTTGATTGAATTTCCATTTCAGCGTGATACCACAGCACTCCTATTAGGTATTCGTACATTAACTTAAAATGTACTATAATTTGGAGAATTGAGTCAATTGAGCTTTGGTCTAATATTATACTTTGTATCTATATGACTTTATTTTGACCGATGTTCAATTTCCCATCATTCAGCATGCATTAGGGCTTAGACTAATTCTCATGACCTATTTTTTAACTACATATCATGCATTAGGGCTTAGGCTAATTCTTATGACCTAATTTTTTAACAACATATCATGCAGACACTGAGACACAGATGTAATAAAGTAAGGTAGGACCAATTAAAGCTGACTCAAACTATGGTGCAAACCCTGCCTTACTCAGATTTACTGTTACATACCTAACTTTAATATTATAGGTACATAGGCTCTAGCCATGGAAGTAGCTCTAGCATAGCTAGGCCGGTCTTAGCGTATCCATAATCCGCCTTATCCGCGTAAGTTACGGTAGGTATTCTAAGATTCACTTTAATATTTATCGTAATAGTGTAGTTCTAAGACAATGGATCTACATAAAGAATTCAATTACCTAATTAAATATTTCTTACTAATCGTTTTCATATATCATAACATTTTCCGATATTGAGAACTGTTAATTTTTATACACTTTCTATTTGAACGCAGATATGTGATTTGAAATTTTGAATAGGTATGCGCTCTGTATATACTGAAGAACATATTATTATGAGGTTATTTAAACTCAACGTTGAAGGTTTTATCAGGTTTCAAGCTTTCGAATAGAAAGATTTCTATTCATCATCAGGAGAAAGGTGGAAAACTTCGACCTGACAATGAATTTTATGACCAATAGTTGTATGTTGGATACGTCTTTCTATTTCAGCTATCTATCTTTTTGTTTATTATTATTAATTAATCTATTAAAAATTGAAATATGAAACCAAAATTTGATACTACCTATAGTTACTGTTGACAACATTCATTCTCTAGAAAAAATTCTACTTTCTGTATATTTGTAACAAGCTATAGAGGAGCGATAAAAAACGGTCAACCTCTATAACTATATGTCTAGTTCTTTTTGTTCATTTTTCTGCACCTTATTATTATTATCATTATTATATTTTATTATATATATATTTTTATTGTTATTACTATAATATCTATTTGTGTCCTCTTTTCCATGTGTGTTCTCTATTCGTATGCATTACTTATTCTTATGTGTGTCCCATTGATCCTATGTGTCTTGTTGTTTATATGTCCTCCCGATCCTATGTGTCCTCGTGGTCCTAAGTGTCCTCTTGGTCCTATGTGTCCTCGTGGTCCTATGTGTCCTCTTAGTCCTATGTGTCCTCTTAGTCCTAAATGTCCTCTTGGTCCTATGTGTCCACTTGATCCTATGTGTCCTCTTGGTCCTATGTGTCCTCTTGGTCCTATGTGTCCTCTTGGTCCTATGTGTCCTCTTGGTCCAATGTGTCCTCTTGGTCCTAAATGACCTCTTGGTCCTATGTGTCCACTTGATCCTATGTGTCCTCTTGGTCCTATGTGTCCTCTTGGTCCTAAATGTCCTCTTGGTCCTATGTGTCCACTTGATCCTATGTGTCCTCTTGGTCCTATGTGTCCTCTTGGTCCTATGTGTCCTCTTGGTCCTATGTGTCCTCTTGGTCCAATGTGTCCTCTTGGTCCTAAGTGTCCTCTTGGTCCTAAGTGTCTTTTTTTTATTATTTTGATTCTTCAAACTATATGAGGCGCGATAGAAAACGGTCAACCTCTATAGTTATATATCTCTTTCTTTCAATATTATTTTTATATATTTCAGTTTTATTATTTAGATTCATCAAACTATAGCGGTGCGATATAAACTATAGCGGTGCGATAGCGGTGCGATATAAACTCATCAAACTATAGCGGTGCGATAGTTACACTGAAGAACATCCTACTCAAGTATGGGGGCTTTTTCTTCTAATGAAATTATGAATCTCAGAATGAGAAAAAACGAAATGTGAATATTCCTTATATAATTAATTGTGAACAGAATACTTGATCGATTTAAATTCTGTTTACTGTTATATGTTATATAACCTTAGCTCTACAAATTTAAAGCAATACCAGAATTTTTATAATTTAGAGTGGAGAGGACCTTTAAGAAGTCTATGTTGGAGAATTGTTGCTAGTTTACTTGTTTTAAAATTTTGTATATATTTAGATTATGTTAAGCTTGTTTTTTTTGTTTGATGCCCTAGGGCCTAGGGGCCTAGAAGCTTTGGCTTATCTGGGCCATTCATTATGTTTTTTTTTAATAATACGTGTAAAAATATTTAGAAAAAAACTATGTTTGGACGAAGACACTTTCCCTGGTCTCCGTTCGTATTGTAAGGGAACATTTTGAATAAAAAATGTGAATTTTAATAAACTATCAATTAATAAATTAAAAGTTAATTATTTTTCTTAAACAAAGAAATTGAGGAACAGTTCGAGGAGCAACTTAGGATAACGGACTGGGTGGGTTATCTTATCTGGGTCCGTTATCTTTACTTGGTAATATTTTTAATATTTAAACAATAATTGGAATTGGAATAATATTGTGGATTCATAGAAGATACCTTATTTTATTCAAAGATAAAGCAGAAATTTGGTGGGACGATACTTATCATTATCCAGAATTTTGAAAACGAACAGGTTATATTTAAGTTTAAGATCATTTATAAGCTATTTATGAGCTATGAGTGCCAATCATCTAGTTTCTTTATAAAATGAAAAAAAAAAAAAAAACGGGAAAAGCCAAACAACGAGTCTGCCGACTCTAATATGGTAGAAATTTGCCACATCTTTTTGAGAGAGGTATGAACAGCAACTCATAAACTGAGTCAGAAGTTGATTGGTAAATATTTCTACATATTAATATAAGTATATAACGACATATTTAAAATATATTCTTCTTTAATAATATTTTGTATTGACAACACCATCTGAACCTGTAATGTGCATTTTAAAAAACTTGTTGAGTTACGTATATGTATAGTCCCTTGTTTTTAATTTCCTATTGAGTTCAGCAATATAGCCTTTGGTTCCGAAGCAAACATTAAAAACCCCCGTGTACTGATTTGTGATTACTAGCTAATTAGATATTCTCACAATTATATAATTTTAAATTATACAATGAATTATGTGAATGTTTAATCAACTTATATGTATGCTCAATATTTGTTACATTTACAATTTTATTCTCCATCTCATTAACACAACAATTTCATTTTTATAATATTTATTTATATGTAAAAAGTATTACTATTTAATATGCACTCCAATTCGATCAAGGGAAATTGTCAAAGAATTAGGTAGGTAATAGCAGTTTAATAATCATAGATGTTGGGTTGCAAATTCTAAATATTTCACAAACATCGATCGAAGTTGTTTTATTATAATGAGTACAATTATAAAGCTTGAAGGCTTGTTCAATTTCTCAAATTATAAACAAAACAATAAAGATATAATTAGTCACTAAACCCGTTATGAACTGATAATATAAAGATGCGTTGTGTAAACAAAAAAATTGTACTCTGTCCCTGATACAATGATTTCTTTGTTTATTATCTTATTTATTTACTAAGAAAGGTTTCAGTTTTTAATTTCTATAATGAATTTGTAATATTTATATGATGATGTTTTTTTTTAAATAATAAATTTGTCTACAATTAACTATTTTTTTTTTTTTAAACTAAGTAAAAATAAATGTCCCCTTTAACTCCTTAACGAAGGGCGGCTTTTTCTAATAAAAAAAGGCTTTTTGACTGCTTCTTCCTTCCAATATTCTTTTTGACGTCTTTGACTCTGAGGCAGACTCTGAAATAATGAATAATTGGGGGGGGGGGGGGGGTGCTCCCTCCACTAACATCTGTGGCATATTATTTTTGCTTATTACTATTGTGTAAACATAAAGCTAAATCATTTATTATTTTTTTTACCCAAGTCCCCCTAGGACATTCATTTCTTAGGATGGTTAACGGTGTAAGGAGTAGAGGAGAGATTTTTCCTGATGATACCTCAAAGAAAAAGACTCGAGAGAGTAAGGAGAATAGTGATAGAAATAATGCGACACCCATAACTGATGCTGAGGAAACGGAAAGTACTTCCTTCCTTCATCTGATTGTACTCTACAGCCCAGAAACTCCAACTCAATTACTAAAACTGACGAAATTCTCTCACGATTCATAGAACTGACGGCAAACCTAGAGAAAGGTGATCTCCCCGAAAGAACAGAAAGCAACCAAGATAGAAGAAGCACTGAGTATCTCATCGGATCACAACGAGAAGAAAAGAGGTAAAGACATGACAGTTAAGAAACTGAAACAGACCCGTGTGACGGACATACCTTTATTTTTCATTCATTAATGTTCCCATATAATTTTGATCAGAGGAATTTTGAAGGAAGAACTCCAAAATTACCTTGGAGAAATGAAACGTTCCATACCAAAATGAGAGGCAAACCAGCAAGAATTATATCAGCTCTCAATAGTAACGGCAGAAAAATCACAACTGCATCAGAAATAACCAATACTCTTGCTGAATCATTCACTTCCATATCAAATTATCAAAACTGCTCACCTAGATTTCTCCAAAATAAACAAACTGCAGAAAATAACACAATCATCTTTTCTACACCTCATGAAGAAGAATACAACCAGTCTTTTGAACTACATGAACTCAAATCCGCACTTTCTACAAGCAAAAACACTTCACCTGGCTTCGATGAAATCCATTATCTAATGTTTAAGCCTCATCCAAAAAATGCACTTAACTATCTACCGAACCATCTACAAAAGACTCTGGGTCCGAAATGTACTACCACCCCAATGGAAAATAGCAACTGTCATACCAATACCCAAACAGACTCTTCGGACTGTCGCCCAATAGCACTCACAAGCTGTCTGGGTAAGGTCTTTGAGAAGATAATAAACCACAGATTAATAGAATACCTCGAGACAAATTAATTAATTACTTCTCTGCAATGTGGTTTCCGAAAAATACGATCTACAGTTGATCATCTTATTCGACTAGACACATATACATGTATAAGGAAATCATTCTTTGAAAATAAGGTTGTTTGAGATTTTTTCGATTTGAAGCGTACAACAGCACCTAATGTCATGGCATCTTGAGGGATATGCACTCCATGGGACACCGAGGCAATCTACCAATGTATATAAAAAAATTCTTGAAGACAGGAGGTTCAGAGTGTCTATCAACAATGTATTGTTGGAGGAAAGACACCAGAAAGCTGGAGTCCCACAAGGAAGCATTCTCTCAGTAACTCTTTTCGCAATTAAAATAAACTCATTAGCATATAAACGCTTCTTTGTTTGTAGATGACGCCCAACTAGCCCTCTCAGGATATAACATGTAATCCATTATGACAAATCTCCAACCCGCTATCAACAGAATGTCCTGCTTGTAAACGGATTAACCTTCTCCACTACCAAAACAAACTGTATGGCATTCCATAAGAAACCTGATTGCCCGCTCCTACGAATACTAAGACTAAGACTGAAATACTGCAAACTGAAGGCAGATAAATCGTTCAAGTTCCTCGGCATACATTGGACCTCACAGTTGTCATGGAAATTCCACATACTTATGCTTGTGACTCATGCCAAACCTCCATGAATCTCCTAAACACTCTATCTTCTGCTAAATGGGGCGGACCATCACATTATTCTACAAACCTACCGTTTGATTATACAACCTAAAATAGACTATGGCTTAGTTGTCTATGGTTCAGCTGCAGATGCTGATTTGAGGAAGGAAGATTGACGCTGTTCACAACGAAGCACTGAGAATATGTACATGTGCCTTTAAATCTTCCCCGGTGGAGAAGTCTATACATATTAGCAAAGGAACCCTCACTAAGTGACAGACAAATTGATCTCACATGCAAAAAATACTTTAAATGCTTCTTCATAAACCCAGTATACAACTCCATATTGAACACAACTCTAATGAGACTATTTGATAATGCCTATCGTGCACTTAACCCCGTTATCCAAGTACAAATAAAACCCTCCAACAGTCCAACCTGTCCTCCCATATAAATCTCCCACTCTCTTATCCTGGATTTTACAGCGCCCACTAACTTATACTGAACTATATACTCCACTTGTGAAAATTATGGAGAACTTCAACCCTTTTTTATAGATCACGCCAACACCAATTACCCTCATCGTATACATACGCGGAAAAAAGCTGTGTTTACACTTGCGCTTTCTTTATCGCTGATGGAAAAATCACATTAAATTTTTACTTCAGCGATGAAAAACGCAAGTGTGAACACATTTTAAGACAATTTTTTTTCCGCGTAGTGAAAAATGCAAGTGTGAAACGGGCCTTCCATGCAATGAACAAGTAAAGAACGAATAATCAGAGTGAAAACTTCAATGAGATCAAAATATCACTGAAGTTGTTCAATTTCCAAATACTCCAAAAGAGACCAAGATATAGTTTTTTCGTCCATTGGCTATCGATTTACAAGTCTTTGAAAAAGCGGAAACATTTTTACTAATAATAATAAGTTTAATAATAATTTTTTTGAAAGAAATTTACAATGAATCAGTAATTTTAAAGTACATACAGTATATCTATGGCATAAACATTAAAAAAATGTATATATATATTTATTCAATTTCGATCATGCCCATATAGGTCACCGTTTTTATAGGCAAATCGGGCCCATACTGTATATTATGAACTCCTGTGAAGTAAATGAGTTAGGATGTAACCAATAGAAAATAAGAATGTAGCTATTTAAGATGAAGAAACAGTAAAAAAATAAGAATGTATGTATTTTAGAAGGCCGTAATTAGAAGACATGCCGAAATTATTGGAGCATACATGTCGAAAAAAAGATAACATTAATTTGTCGAAAGCTGTTCAGTGTTCAATATTGAAGAGTTTTGTAAATTATTATTACAAAATGTATTCTCATAATCTCATTATATCCCAACAACTGTTCAATGTAACGTATAACTTTTGAAAGTTATCCATTTTTTTACTAAATATTACTGTGACTGAACTTTGTCAGACGATGTACATTTTACACTTACACATTGGATCCATATGACTTGATTCAAGTTAATACGACTTATTTAAACACTTCAATGATTTCCATTACACTGATACATGAGATTAGCATCTAAATGTGATTTAAGGGGCTTGCTAATATATACCTTATCAGGTATATCAATCGAATTAAAAGAATGTAAGTATATTTCTAGAGAACATGAAGCATATTTTTAGAGAATACGAAGCATATTTTTAGAGAATATGAAGTATATTGTCAGAGAATATGAAGCATATATTTCAATGATAATATTGTCACTATCCTACCTATTATTAGGACAGCAAATTTGGTGAATTGGTGAACAATGGGACTGCGACATATTGTCAACCAAACTGTCTAGTTATTCCATATGAATCAATAAATATCTATTTGTGATACAATAAATTGAACTGTAGCTCAGGGCTTCTTGTAGAAACAGAACTTCCAGCTGAAGCGAGATTTTCGACCATGATCAAGGGCTTTAGCAATCTGAGGTCATCACAAAGCACAGCATAGAAAACAAATTACACAAAATAAAAGAAAAAGACGCAGCATGATTGAACCGGATACACCAGAAAAAGAAGAGCTTATTGACGGTGCCAAAAAAAAAGATAAGGCCTTCGGTAGATGGCCTGTAAACTCTTGTTCTTGATCTGGTACAGAACTCTTAATAATCTAACTGATCCATTCGTCTGAAGAGGTGGACGAAGATATGCTCACTAGATGAACTTAAACCTCTACGGAAAACGTTGGAAATGAAGATTTATGTTTTTGTAGAGTTTTATGAGACTTCTAAAGCTTATTCTGTTGGTGTAATTTACTAAGCCGAAGGATGAAAAAATTGAATACAAAATATTGATGCAAGGTGAAGAATCAAGAACAATGAGTCTCATTTTTCAAATGTTCCTGACATGGAATCGGTGAAGCTATAGGTCATTAAACTGATTTTATATGAACCAACTAATTCGAACTTGAAATTCGACCATAACCTCAACAATATAATAGTTAAATGAACTGTCCCATCGTTCACCAGGGCATGTCCCATTCTTCACCAGTGCTGGTATACAATGGGACAATTTTTTTGTTTTTTTTATCTAATTTTTTTCTAGTTAACAGAAAATGTGATAGCATTTTAGTTAGTTTCATTTTATAAAGGAATATCTATATTACTCATGGGTTTTTTATTGTTCATATTTTGCTCATAGTAAATGAAATATCTATCTTTTTGTGTTTTTGTCCCATTGATGACCACCTTCCCCTATAAGTTGAATAGTGCATGGTGGGTGAGAGTACGGAGCCCTGTGGCACGTCGTCTGTGAAGTGACGTGTTCTGGAGGACTTGCCGTCGTAAAATGTTTTGCCCGAGCGGCCGGAAAGGTAATTGGCAAGCCATTTCCTAAATGAGCCGTGGATGTGTGTGTTGAGTATTTTGTTAATGAGTAAGTGTCTAGGTACCGTATCAAAGGCTATAATTATGTCTATGGCAGCAATGATTGTCCTATCCGTAGGTTTGCTCGAGTTTAAGCCTTCGAGTGTTGTTTGTGTGAGGTGGGTAAGGAGAGTGGAGGTGGAGTGTTTGAACCTGAAGCCGTGCTGTGAGAGGGATAGTGGGATGTGTGGTGAGATGTAATTTAGAACATTCCTTTCGAGTATTTTGGAAGTGGTAGAGAGTAGAGAAATGTGTCTGTGTGAGGCTAGTTTGGTGGGAGGTTTGTTGGGCTTCAGAATCGGTATAATCTTGGCTAGTTTCCAAATGTTTGGAATGCTATTGTTCTGAAGTGAGTAGTTGAAGATATCTGTGATGGCCCTGATGGCTAATGGCCCTAAATGTTTTAGATGTTTATTAGATTTGCCATCAGGACTTGTGGAGGAGGTGTTCTTGGAAAACCGGATGGCCTCGGTAACCATTACCAGGGGGAGAGAGGTGTGAGGTACAGTGAGGAGCTTTTGAGTGCATGTTCTGTGCAGGCGACGCCGTATAATCCTATCTACGAGGCGTGTGCGTAACCTACTTGTACAAGCATAGTGCATGTTGAGTGAGCTTGCCAGCTGTGTGTCGGTGAGAATAGTGTTGCTCTGTGTAAGGGACTCGTATGTTTTTGGTTGGTCAGTGTTTTTGTTATTGAGCCCTTTTTACGAGTTTCCAGAGTTTGTTTGCGTCGGTGCGGAAATTAATAGTGACTAGTGTGTTTTGCCACTTGTGTTTTTGTTGGGCAGTAATTTCCGCACTTATGTCTGTGTTTAGGTGTTATATGCGTGTGATCGTGTCTTGTGTGGGTGGGAGTGAGCATAGGTGTTTGCATGTTTGTATCAGGTGTTTAATGTGTGGTGTGAATGTGGGGTTAAAGTGTATTATGTTGCCTGTAGGGATGTAGTGTTTGTCTGCGTTAATGATTATGTCGGTGAAGGGTTTTGTGGCAGCATCTATGGAGGAGAAGGTGTGGATGTTGATGTTGTGTAAATTGTTTTCCACAGATGTTGACAAGTCTGTACAGTTTGCTCTACATATTGTAGTTTGTGATTGTGTATCTGTGTTTTTGTGGGGCAAGTGGTGTTCCTTAAGTGTGTTTGATAAGTATTTGAAGGTGGTCTGAACTGAGTTCAATGAGTGAAGACCATGAACTCTGTAGGGCCACAGATCATTGAATATAGAAGATATCCCACTACAGTATTTTCAATTTTCTAGCGACACTTGGCATCGAAGGAGTGCGTAACGTGACGCATCCTTGGAGTTGTCTACGATTGATATATTATTTTGTTTTAATTATTCAAAAAACGACAAAAAGAGAATACTATTGAATTTAAATATGCTATTTAAAATCAAAACATTTATTTATGATATTAAACTGATAATAAAATCATACATTTATAAACAATATAATTATTTCTGTTTTGTACATGTTTTGTACGTGTGTGTGTTTTTTCAGTACGAATTTGAAGCGTTGGTTTATTTCTGATGCAATATCATGAGCGGAGGGTGTGCGCAGTATTTTCTGCCTAATTCAATAATTTTCTTATCTTTCATCAAAATTAACTGGTGAAAAATGAGCAATGTGTGAAAATGTTCATTTTTCTTTTGTACCAATACATCAAAAGGTACAAGTTGTTTTTATTCAGAAAATATGATAACAATCTGTGGCTAAAGGCTTGCACAATAGCGTTGAGACTGAACAGTTAATAAGACACTCTTCAGTTTGCTCGAAATATTTCAGTTTCGACTTCGATTCTTGTATTCTATTCTATAAAAATATACATTAAAATATATACGATTTTAATTACCCTATTTTCCTGAAAATTAAAATTTCCATATCTGCTTATAGGAACTAAAAGAAAATGTAGCTATGACCGTTATGTATATACTTATACCCGTTTGTGAGTACGTTTGTAATATGTGACGTCACGTTACGCCTCTCTCTGATTGGCTGATACGCTCTCACTTAAATAATTATTTGGCAACTAGCGTCCACGTAGGAGTGGGACATCTTCTACAATATTCAATGATCTGTGGTAGGGCTATGTAAGGTGATGTCGGGTGATCTAGGTTGGGTGTTGATGATGAAGGGTTTGCCTGTGGGAGTGTAGGGGTCGTTCATGATTATGTAATTGTCTAGTTGTGTTGTAATGGAGTCAGCTCTTGTGTCAGTGTATTGAGAGGCGAGCCATGGAGCGTCGTGTGTATTAAAGTCCCCCAGGATAAATGAATTATTTGTAGTGTTTATGTAAATTTATTGTGGTTGGTATCCTGGGGGTGAGGAGTCTGTGGGTGAATGTATATGTTATATGTTTGTGAAGTTGGATGCGTGTAGATTGTATGTCTAATGTGGGGTCGCGTGGCATGCGTGCGTGTGTTTCGGCGGAAGTATTTGCAAAAGGGATGGATTAGTGATTAGAGTAATGAGGCTCCCTCCGCCTCGTGTAGGCCGATAGAGTCTAAGTGTTGTATATTCAGGAAACTTTGGTGTTAATCTGGCAGGTGTTAGTTTAGTTTCCTGGATTGGGGCAATGTGGATGTAGTGTTTGTGTAGGAGTGATTTTAATTCCATGTGCTTGTTCTGTATTCCGTTTATGTTGTGTTGTAGTATGATGAGTTTGTTGTGGCGTGTGTGTGTGTTAGGATCTCTAGGAAATTAGGGTTAGGAGGCACTCCTCCATCACCCCCACGAGGGGGGTGAAGTGGAGCTGGGGGTCGGGCAACAGCGTCTATCCCATTTCCCCCATGAGGAGGAGGACGGGCAGGTGCTTGCCGTCCCACTATAGGATGAGGAGGAAGAAGGATAGGCGCTCCTCCATCACACCCACGTGGGGGTGAAGTGGAGTGGGGGGTAGACCGGGTGTAGGGTGAGAGGTAGGATGAGGAGAGGAAGGAGTAGGATGAGTGGGTGTGTGGGGTTGAGTCAAGTTGTATGTGGGGTGACAGTTTTTACACTACCATCCTCGTGGGATATTTCCATGTTGGCGAACACCAGAGCAGCGTATATTGTAATGTGTTCAACTATTGAAGCTGACACAATGGACCCTTTCAGTACGACGGGTCCACGGTCGGCCACAAGAGGGGTCCACGGTCGGCCACAAACGCTCTGGTGTCGGTATAGTGCTGTGAGTGGGCTTTGTTCAGGCGACACCCTGGTCACGTCCCCTGAAGAGGACAAGGGGTCAAGAGGCCTTTCGAAGATTGGAAGATCCGGTCTTGCCCTGCCACCACGTGCAGGCTCCTCCTAGGACAGGCAAAACGAACGGTCTTTCCCCTGCCTGAAGATGAGAGCAGAAAACTAAATGGATAAAGTTTTTGAATCGGAAGGATTACACACTGGGAATACACAGAACTGAAGAATATTTTCATTTGCTACAAGCATTTTGCGGAAGACGTGACTGCCAAGACCCCAACTCGTATCAAGCTGAAGCCAACATTGAAGCCAGTACCAACTATAGTTCCTGATTTCCAAAAAGTGACTAATCTACCTCCTTCTGCCATTTTTGAAAGACCCAAGACCCCAAGAAGGCCACCGAAACAGCGAGTTCTTAGAGAACATGAAGTAGACAATTTCAAGGAAAGACTGCATATCGAACTCATTTCCCAAGCATTTCCCATAAGGGCGAATGCATCTTGATATATAAGCTGGAATCAAATTTAGAGCAAGTCTCCCAAGTTACATTCTGCATTCGCATAGATACTAGATAACTTGCTGCGCTGATTCTGTTTTTTTTAAGAATTCTCCCATCGCTCTTCCCGCTTGGTTTCGTCAAGGTCGGAACACAGTCCTCACTAGTTGCAGTATGCTGCAAGATTTTATTAATCATAAGAAGCAGGTTGCTGGGGACTTCGACTCCATACTTTCAGATATGGTAGCTTTTATTAAAGCTGCAGCACCGTCCAACGTATCCTGCTCGTGCAGTTCGGTTTGCAATTAGTATGAGGATGCCGTTATCATCGGTCTCCTACTTTCAGCGATTAACCAGTGGTGAGTTATGTAATTATAGGATAAAAATATTTCCATTGTAACTTAATCTGTCTGATTGGCTTCAAATTTGGAGTCATATAAACTACAAACTCTATCTTACACGATATATTTTTTGAGTTAATGGGAATAATATTTTTTACTCATAAAAGACGAATTTAAGGTCAAATTTTAGATAACTTATTGTAACGAATACTTCATTGATCGGGATGAAGTTTGAAATACGTAATGAAGATATATAAAAATATTTTTTTCTTAAATCTAATGTAAATGGTTCGAACGTAATATTATTTACGGTGTGGTTGATCCAAACTTGCTCTGAAATTTTCTCATAGATTTATTTTCTAATTATATCCCGAATAATTAATAGAATAAAAGTGAAATGTGTTCAAAATTTGAAGACAATCGAGGCTATAAGAAAAAGTTACAGACAACAGAATTTTATCAGAAATTTTGACAATATATTAGCTACATCCTTATCAAGTATTTATTTATAATGGAGATATTTATATTTTCATCTTTACTGTTTATCAACTATTTATTATCAAGTATTTATTTATAGTGGAGATATTTATGTTTTCATCTTTACTGTTTAGTAACTATTTATTATCAAGTATTTATTTATAGTGGAGATATTTATGTTCTCATCTTTTCTTATATTGAAATGTTTGTAATAAACTGAAAACATTACCCTTCACCTTTTGAATTAATCTTTACTGTTATTAGAAGTATAAACTTTAGCTATGCAGAATCAAATCGATAGAGTCTCATCCGAGATGTTTTGTATTTATGTTTCTTAATCGCTAACATTCTAAAGGCAGTCAGAGTATTAGGATGGTAATGCAGTTAAATAACCATTAATATTAGCTTCTTAAATAATATTGATATGTTACGAACATCTATCAATTTGTTTTCAAAATAAGTAGAAGCTATCTTGGAGCCTTATGTCACCAACTCTTGATTATAAACATTTAATACATTCAAATATTTCAATATTTTTATCATGAGTCATAGTATGTTTGGTCACTATATGAGAGACTGATCTAGGCTTCAGATCTCTTTTTCAATTTCTTTACTACATGTGAAACATCTAATCTAGCGTCAATGTGTTTGGCAAATATTGGTATGTAAGTTTCAGTGAATAATATCTGATTATAGGTGTTTGATATTTTCTGTGTTATAAGGTATTATTTATTATAATGTGTTAGATAAGTAATATTCAGACTCTGTAATATTAATCATTCAAATTTTAGATATGGTCAATACCTTTCTTGAATTACTATTTCTTCTATATTCATAAAATTCATATTGTAATAATTTTATATCTACTTTTTGTAAGTTAATTTCCAATTTTCACTTTTTGACTCTACCACTAAACATAGCCTTTGTAAACATTATTCTCGTGAATATATTACTTTTGTGTTGGTTTAAACTTTATTTTCAACCTTCAAAAACCAATTTTAATATCAAGTCAAACCTTCAATAACAACAACAACCAAAAGCCACCATTCGCTAAAATCGACAACGAAATATCGTTAGATAGGTACATAGGTCAACATAGAAAAATCATAGAATTATGGTGGTAGGTAGTCAAGACTCCTCAGCATTTTTGAGATTTCATTTTTCTACACAAGCTGATACTATAGTAGTATATACTATATTTAATAGAAAAAAAAACACATAAAAATTGGATGAAAGCATAAGAATTTTAATTTCATATCAATATATTCCCGTGCGTAATATGGTTAAATTCTTCACGTTTAATACCCGTCGTGTAAAAGTGGACACCAAATAAATAAATAAATAAACACACGACGGAAATTATTAGTATAGATAGTTATTTTAACTATAAGGTCGATATAACTATGAACAATAGATTTAATTGTGAATTATATATGTACTCATATTACAAAAAAATTGACTAATATTATTTTTATATTTCTACAAATTGATCAAAATGGACCCAAAATTCTCTGCTTAAAAAATATTTACATTAAATGTCTATTTTGTAATACACTCTTCCGTCTTATTAGAATTTGAGAATCTCTGATGTAAAATCACTTTCTTCAGCCCATTTCACAATAAAAAACCATTCCAATCGGAAGAATCTTTGCCGACATTTGAGATGAAAGGGTTTAGGAATTTCCAAAGAACTTCCATTTTATATTCACTGCCAATATCAATGAAGGAGAAAAGCTGTAAATGAGCAGGCCATTCGACTGAATAATCATCTGTGTTTGGATTGAAGAGTGTATTCATGGAATAAAAAGCACCTCTTTTATAACATCATCAACGAAGGGAAAAGAGCGCTAAATGAGCAGGTCTTTCGTCTGTATGGTCTTTAGTGTTTAAATTGTAGGATGTTTCAGTTTCTGAATGTCTATATTCATGGAATAATTTAAAAGGTAATTGTTTTTCTTTAATTATTTAAAGAGGTTCTGCTTCTTCTTGCAGGGGGGCCTTTTAAAAAATAAATGGAATAAGTACCTATGTAATATTATCGATGTTCGAGTAAAATTGATATGCTGAAAAATTCATTTGCAACTAAAGAAGTAGAAATGCAAATTAAAAATATATATTCGGCAAAAAGATCACTTAATAATTCGCCAATTTTACATTATCTTTATTTATTTTTATAACTTTAGCTAAATCTGAATACACGGATCAGATGCGTGGATGATAATTACACAAATATTGACAGTGAAAATAACATGTTATTTTTACCTGAAAAGTAATTGCAAAGTACACAAACTAAATTTATGGTTTGAAATCAAAACATTTAACTAAACTTTCATTTGAACTTGTCTAAAAATTAGAAACAATTCAGTTGAAATTATTTGTACAGCGATGAAACTTCAGAGTTTAACACCCATAAACGATTTGCTCGAGTACATGTACCTAAAGTTTGATGAGAAAACTTAAATACC
>CANNZV010002261.1:56252-162471 GCA_947561585.1 Caprella mutica
CCAAGGAGTTTAACTTGAACAAATAACTTAACAATTAACTTTGTAAAAATCTATGAATATTAAAACTTTACTTACAGTACACATTAACTTAAATCTTAAGAATTAACTTAAGAAGCTAAAAACACGTCAATCATTTTGTTAAAATATCAAATAACACATGATTTAGAAAGAGCTTAATATAATTAAACATAATTAATTCTTGGGCAACTTGTTTGCATGTTATAGCTAAAGGCTCAATCTATTAGCTGTCAGTAAATTTCACTAGATAAATATTTCTTATTGTACTTTTCAATTGCAAAGTTTTCAATTTTTGGTTAAGAAAGGCTCAAAGGATTCATTTACTATAGCTTCTTCTTTTTTTCACTTAATGTTTTTTTTTCACACTGTTAATGCAGCAACAGTACCTACATACTTTCGTTCCTTATTGCACCATTATTGACCACTAAAAACGATTGGTGGTAGCGTAGTTTGCTATGAGCCACTTTCCTGTGTGACATCGAGTACAAAGTCTTTTGTATTTGGTACTCTACTTTAACCTGGAGCAAATTTATTCCATTGAGCAATTAATTTTGTCATTAATCTTAAATTCCTTCATATTCTCGACGGTTCCCGGAAAGAAGCCCACAGGAAACTATATGCTTGTGGTCATAGTGGCAAAATACTCACAAGGGGAAAAGCTCACAATAAGTAATTATAATATGAATTACTAACTTTGCTTTAGTATTATGGAGCCAAATGAGTTCAAAATAGTAGGTAAAATTATATTTAGTAATTACCAACTCTTCAAGTTTAAAATATTCCAAAATTTAATTGATTTTAGTAGTGGTTTAACGTCTGCTTTCAGCCATTTCAACTATAAAAATAAACGTCAAAAATAAATTAAAAAAAAGGGCTGGAAGAAGCAGTTAGAAAGGAAACTAGCTCCATGGACAAAGTCGCCTATCACCCTCCGTCGGTGACAAAGCTAATGGATGCAGAAAAGCTACTCCGTGAATGCAGTCACTTACCAAAGAATGTGACAAAAAGGGACACAAGCAACAGTGGCTACACTCACGGATGGAAGAGGAAAATGAAGAGGTGATAGTAAATGAAGCCTACGAACCTGCCTAACACAAAAATATAAGACCTCGTAGATGAAGAGCATAATCCTAGCGCTATCCTCTAAAACTTCAAGTAGCGTTAAATTTTTTTAAATATGGTAAATATGAAAAAAAGACAATTCATAATCCAAATTACAACAGCTCCAGACCCAAGGGACCCTACCCCCTTCTCTTCCATTCACCACAGACAGCTTCAGGATAGATCCTCTGGGGGGGGCAAAATATAATTGAAAAGGTAAAATGAAAATCAAGGAAGATTTTCAAATTCATATACTAGGTATACATAAAAATTTATTTTAACAAGTATACAATTAATCTTAGCGATGAAGGCTTTCAAAATGTGACAAAAGGTGCAAGACTTAGAAAACTTATAATTGAATATTCGTGCCTTTGTAAACTTATACCCTTATTTAAAACACATTTCTGTTTTTTTTTGTATCCTAAATATTATGTAGTTGTGGGCTTTTTTTCTTGTGGGCTTTTATACCTGTGAACAATTTTCATTGTGGGCATTTTTCATGTGGGCATTTTTCATGTGGGCATTTTTCCTGTGGGCTTCTTTCCGCTCACCATTAATTAATATGTAAAATTATTTCACATTGAAATGTTCTAACCGTCTGACTCAGTTTATGAGTTGCTGTTCATTTTCTCTCTTAAAAGATGTGGCAAATTTCTACCATTTAGTGGTAGGGGGAGTCGGCAGACTTCGTCACTTTTCGTTAGGGGAACACAGAATATGGCTTTCTTCTCCCCATGTACTTCTTTCATATTTTATCATTTTATTAGAAACTAGATGATATGCATTCATAGCTTTAGCTTATAAACAGAGGTGGCCCGGCCCGGTGTGCAGCGCTACTTTGGAAAGCAGCGGCGCTGCCGCTACATGCATAATAATAAAGCGGCGCTACCGCTACATTTTCAGAAGAGCAGCGGCGCTGCCGCTGCCGCTACAGCAGAGTGTAGTGGAAACGCATACTTTCCGAAAAATTATCATATATGCTGTAAAATTGAATTTATCATTTTTACGGCCACGTACAGTGTAGAAATTGATTGTTGATCCCCTGAAAAAAGATAACACGCAAGGATAGGGAAAAATGCAAAATAACTGCAAGACATAACTGTCCTTGATTAAGACAAAACAAACTCAAGAGGAAACCATTGGAAACTAGTGATGCAGTTTTTAGAAGTGTCTGGTTATAATGATAACCATTGTCCCACCAAATTTCAGGTAATTTGGTTGAATACTTTTATGATTTTGAGTAATAAATGACCTTGACCTTTGACCCGATCGCTCCCGAAACTCAACCAAATGGTTCCTGGTTGTTGAACAATCGCTCCACTAAATTTCAGACAATTTGGTTGAATAGTTTTTGAGTTATAAATTGAGTATATTGTCCTTGCTGATCATATTATTGATTTTTTAATCTTTTCGTAAAAATCATTGGTAAAAACACTAATTTAATTAAATATAGCTAGTTGTTTTTGGTTTTATTATCGATATAATTGAAATATTATTGAACAATAATAACGAGTTAGATTATTTCATTAAAACAAAATACATTTTAAGAAAAATATACATACATAGATTTTGCGACAAGTTTAAGTTTACTTCAACGTTAGTATACCCACTCATTTTATGTGTTGCTGTTCAATTTTCTCGTGAAGATTTTGCGTCGCAGTTGTCTTGCGAGTTTGTTTTTACTTAGTTAGTTAAGTTTTTATATGTATTTTTTTTCTATTATTTAAAAAAAAAATACTATACCCATAGTAGTGATTAAAAATAGTTCCAAAAAAAAGTTATTGAATTTTATGATATAAAATAATGAGTTTAATTAATTATTTTAATAATCAATTTGTGTATATTAAAACAAAAGCAGATATATTATTATATTTTGTTTATTAGAATTAAGTTTATATGTATTAATAAAATATTTAAGATCAAAATATGTTTGTTTTTGGGTTGTTCTTTATTGGCTCGCCTGATCTTGATGATTTCCCAGTTGAAATTAATCTATTGTAAAAATAGGAACATTCATTCATTCTGTAAAAAATATGGTAAATTTGCATTATTACCACCTAGTATAAATGCATATTTATGTCATATTTGAAAAAGTGACACATTTCGAAACATTTCGAAAAAAAAATTCTATCCCTAAACTTCTCAAAGTGATGAGAAATTAGGTAGAAAAAATCGTTGAATTTTTCTAACTAAATTTATAAAAAATATAGTTTGTTAACACTGTTAACAGTTTGATTTACTTGATTATATTTCTATTTCCTACATTTTTCATCATTTTCAAACTAATATTCCACAGTTTTCTATATAATAAACAATAAAAGGAATAACTAATAGACTTTTATGAGTAAAGTACATATATATATATTTTTTTATTATTATTATTTATTATTATTATTTTTTTTAAAGGCCCCCTTCCCCTGCCAGAAGAAGCAAACCTTCTTTAAATAATTATAATATAATTATTATATAATTTTAAATAAATGCATCTAGGAACGAAAAATTTGGAAAATGATTTCCAATAGAAAACATATTATATAGGTTCGTAGATTTAAATAATAATACCATTTGTCTCGCTAACTTTCTAATATTGTAAATTAAATATATATCAACTAATATATATGTTATAATATATAAACAGAGCAAATGAAATAAAAGATATTATCAAATCCCTATTGTAAGTGTTACACAATTACATTAAAAAAATTACCTTAATTAAGAATAACAATGAAATGGTTGGCACAATAAACCTTCATCATCATTATTATTATTCTATCAGTTAAACTTTAATCGCATTATTACAAAGAGAATAACTGAAGGATAGTTCTTCACCAAATTTATGTAGCGCTGTTTTTCAGTTCGGAAAATAGTGTCGATATGACTTAGGTTATTTACAAGATCTTTTATAGTTAGTTAAGTATTTAAATTATTTGCTACATCATTTTGAATCACATTAAGTAATTTATCTATTTATTTTAACAGATAGGATAATAATGATTATTTATTTGAAATTAATTATGATTTTAGATTAGAATGATTTAATAGATTGATGAGAGAATCCTTTGATTAATCTTATATCTTAATATTATATAGATATATTATGAATTTTGAGATATATTTTTATTTAAAATTCTACTTTTTCCGTTCCTTAGAAAATGTGTGTTTAGTAAAAAAAGAATCAATAGTAAAAATGAAATTTAACTAACATATTTTATAGATTATTAACCCTTCTTTTGTTGTTAAAGGAATTTGCAAATTTATTATAATTAATGAAAACTCATCCACTGGATTAATCTTTTTTTTTCATAAATATCTTTTGTCAACCAACCTATAATTTATAATATTCAAATAATAAATAGTGTATCAGATATACCAATCTATTAAAAGTTGCAATATTAATAACTTATAAATTTTCCCAAATCGATTTACACAAATCAGGTTAAAAGTAAAATGAAAAAAATAGCGTGCGTGGCGTGGGCTGTGTGCTCGGCTCACATGTATGTGGCTCATTTTGCAGGGAATGTAAAATTCTCACCAAAGAAATGAACAGCAATGCATAAACTGAGTGAGAGTAGTGATAATGTGAAGTAATCATTCATATCAAAAATAACTATGTATGCATAATATATTCTTTATTAAATGTGTTACGTGTATGAACTAATGATTTAATTCCTTACATAAAATGATATTAAGGTCACAATATTATTGTTAAAGAGAATTTCGATTCGACTGATGAAAATTCACTGATTATATTTAATTATTTGAACGTTTACTACCCGAATATTTCGTGTTTTCTCACTCGTATGGAGGAAGTTAATTTCAAAGTTGATTATTTCCACCAATAATGATTATTTATTATACGAATATTAATTGTTAAATTGGTGGTGAAAGCTAACAAAATAATACAATTGTTCCCCTTAAATTACGTTTTCTCTTTGAATAACATTATAGAAAATAATGTTTTAGGTATAACTGAAGAAAATAAACTGTTAAGTGGATAGCAGCAGCAACAATTTAAATGAATCACATATTCTATAATCCTTATAGTATTTGAAATAATTAGGAAAAAAATACTTAATTTCCTCAGTTATAGCTGAAAAAATACATTTCTATAACGTGATGAAAGAAGGAAACTGAAGGCAGGGGTAACATTAATATTATTTAGTATTCCTTGCTGAATGCAAATCATAATATAACTTTATCAACAATTTAATTTAACAATATTCATATAATAATAAATGATGCTAATAATTAACCAAAACTTTAGTTTCACAATTCGAATAAAAAACGAATTTATGTATGCAAGAGCATCTTTTATAAATGATTACTTCATTTATTGTACTTTCACGTAGTTTATGAGTTACTGTTCATTTTTCTCGGAGAATTTTACATCCCCTGCAATGTGACGAACGGACGACGCGCGGGACGGGAAGGATGTAATATATATTATATATATATATATATATATATAAGTTAGTCAGAGTTAGTGTGCATCATGTAAATCATAATTAACTTATTATAATTAATTTAATTCAATATGAAGTTTAACTTCTGTTTCAGAGTCAAAGACAAAAGAAAATTAATTTAAAAAATGACTGGAAGAACGAACCTGCTGTCAAAAAGGGCTTCATGGCCAAAGTTTCTTACCAGCGGTCGGTGACAAGGCTCACGAATGCAATAAAGCTACTCCATGAATGCAGTCAGTCACTGAACAAGAAATGTGACGCGAAAAGGGACGCAAGCGCCCGCCCCGGTGGCTGCACTCACGGATGGAAGAGGAGGTGATAGATAGATAGATAGTAAATGATAGTAAATCTAAGACCTCGTAGATGAAGAGCATCCTCTAAAACTGCAAGTATAGCGTTAAAAAAATGATAATCATGGTACAAAATGAAAAATATGGATATTCAGTTGCAAATTCAATTCATACATCCAATCTTGAATGTCTTACAAATCATATTAGCAACAAATAATTGTTCAATTTGTCTCAGTCCAATCATTAGCTTTGGTTAGAACGACCAGATTTTGCACCAAAAAAAGTCTTAATAGACTTTAAGACAGTGAATTAATTATAGAGGAATGAATGCCATATAGAGGGAAATGAAATGTATGCATTTGGAATGTTCTCTAGCCAAATTTAAAAAGCTTTTTGCTCGCGTACAAACATGTGTTTAAAACATTGTTCCGGATCATGTTGGCAATTATATAAAATTCTAGTATTCTATGGATATATTATACTAATCAAGATAGTGGACTCTGTCACAAGACAAAGGAGTTAATGAATGACCTTAGCGAGCAAAATTTTGAAAATATGGATTGACCACCGCAAAGTCTTGACTTAAATCCCAAATAAAATCTTTGAAAGACCTTAGCAGTGAAGTTTATGGTCTTGCAAAGTCTTGACTTAAATCCCAAATAAAATCTTTGAAAGACCTTAGCAGTGAAGTTTATGATAAGAAATTCCACAACACGGAGGAGAAATTGGTCGATAAAACTTCAGTAAGAATGATCTAAAATTGATATCGAATATTATTTAAAAGTTATTCGTCCTAGATGTGCTGCTGTCATCGAAAATATAGGTTTATTTACTTAAAACACATATATTTACTTATTAACTATAAATGAATATATGTATTTTAATTGTTTTAGGCTTTTTTCAATAAAAAAACACATTGTCCTTTACTTTTGGACTCTCAAAAATTTTCTAAATAAGTTGTAATTATCATAATTTTTTACTTAACCTTTAAATCTGATTCAAAATTTTTCCATATTATTATGGAAGAGAACGTTTATCAGTTGGTAAAATTTCAGATTTGAAAAGATAGTAAGTCTAAAGATATAAAGTTTTGAAGTTTTTAATTAAGCTAGTAAAGTTAACGGACCAGAAATGAAGCTAGTAAAGATAACGGACCAAGTAAAGTTAACGGACCAGAAATTAAGCTAGTAAAGTCAACGGACCAGAAATGAAGCTAGTAAAGATAACGGACCAAGTAAAGTTAACGGACCAGAAATTAAGCTAGTAAAGTTAACGGATCAGAATTTAAGCTAGTAAAGATAACGGACCAAGTAAAGTTAACGGACCAGAAATTAAGCTAGTAAAGTTAACGGACCAGAAATGAAGCTAGTAAAGATAACGGACCAGAAATGAAGCTAGTAAAGATAACGGACCAGAAATGAAGCTAGTAAAGATAACGGACCAGAAATTAAGCTAGTAAAGTTAACGGACCAGAATACATTTTTTAGTTTAAAAAATATTTGCTTCACTATTTTAAAAAAATACAACCTTTTAAATGATAATATTAATGATTATACATTAATTTTACATATTATATTAAATGAAAGAATTGATAAAAAAACGTGATCCATTTTGAAAAATGGAAGAAACTTCTGCCTTAAATCCTTCAATGTGGTATCTATGATTCCAAAATTACATTCTTATTCCAATTATTGGTCAAATATTTAATAATTCAACCAAGTAAAGATATCGGACCATAATTTAAACTAGTAGAGTTAACGGACCCTGGTCCTTCATCTCTACTAGCTCCTAAAAGCGGAGCGAGGGATAATGATAATTATTACTTAAATTGAAATTTAGTCAGTGTCCATAAAATTGATGGTCGTAAAGGAAGCTGTTAAAATATCAATTATTATATTTTGTGTTCCATGTTTCAATACTAAAAATGAAATCTATTAAACATAATAAGACAATATCCCTAGTCTCTTTGCTAAAGGAATTTGTAAATCTATTATTTAATGAAAATTTATATGTATATACTGTTCGTGCCAAAGAATTCATAAAAACAAATCAGAAATCAGAAAAAGTTTTTCATTTCAAAAGTCCCCATTTTTTCAGGAATGTGTGTTGTCAACCTTTAGTTAACAATATTCATATAGAAATTGCAATATTATTAAGTAATAAAATTCCCCATAGATGATGATGGATGGATGATGCTTATAAATAAATAATTTTGCAGGGAATGTAAAATTCTCACCAGAGATATGAACAGCATCACATAAACTGAGAAAGAGTATTTTTGGGAAGTAATCATTTATATCAAAAAATCTATGTATGCATGATATATTATTCTTTAAATGTATTACGTGTATAAGATCGTGTATAGATCCGTTATCTTTACTCGCTCTTTCAACTTTTCATCAGTTTAGCTCGTGTAAAAAATATATAATTTTTTGTATTTTTTTAATTCAATTATTTTTTGAAAATAATTATATGTTGTATTCTTGCTAAATTAGGAATATTTCGATAGCTCGGAATTTATCATACCCCTAGAAAAATCATAGAATATTAGTTAAATAAACAAATGAACGAACGACCGAGAAGAAGTTTCTTATTTTGTTAGGTAGTCAGTCAAACTCAGTATCTTTTGAGAGAGAAATAAACAGCAACTCATAAACTGAGTGTTGATTAGGTTGCTGATGACAGAAGTGGAAAAAATATTATTATATCAATTTTTTTCAATTTCTTTGGTTTCTTTTCACCATATCTGCACTGTATATAGAATAAATAAAGGCAGGCGCGTATACAAGGGGGGGGGGGGGCAACTGGGGCAGATGCCCCCTCCCCCTCTTGAGGTCTGAATTTTTTAAAATAAATCTACTGATTAATTAAAATATACAGATTATTCCTCAAAATTAAAGAAATGTCTATTATTTTTGATTGCTTTGAACATGTTTGAACACTGTATTCTATCAGAAGCGTCATTTTTATATTGCGAATTGGGAGAACTTAAAATGATTCAAGTCGTATTAAGTAAACGTCATTTTGCTAATACAGAATGCATTTCTATCACCCTATTAATATTAGCAAAGATCATCAACCTTAAAATATTTCTGAATTTGAGAAGAAATGCATCGTCCTGCAGTTTGCCAAAACACCTTCTCCTTCAGCAGGAGGCCGAGAATTCATGCTTCACTCCAAGATTAGTGGCTAGGCGGCGAAATCTTATCAACTGAAAAAGTTCACAAGAGATTGTGGTCTTTTCATTAAGACTGGTACCGTTCTATCCACAAGAAAATAAATAAAAACAAAACCCAAAAAAAAGAGTAGCAGTGATTCAGGAGGTGAAGAGTTTCTTTGATGAAACCCCCAGTTGCTCTCCCAGAAAAGAATTTTCAGCAGATTTCACCCACCAAAACCACGTGGTTGAGGACCGTCATATATTAACGTAGTTTCCTTTTTTAGCATTACACTTCAGTTCAACCATTAACGAAAAGCACAGAAATAGCAGTTTTGTCAGTGGATTCTGCAGCAACCATCCAACATTGCCAATTAAATCATTTGGACAGATGAGAAGTTCTTTTGCCTCCATCAAAAACACATCGAAAAAATACGAATGAAAATCCTCGAAACATTAGAAAAAAAGGTATTATACTAAGGTAGTGATCTTCGTTGCAATTATTAATTGAATGGTTCCAATTGTTCAAGCATTCATTGACGAATATTGCAACTTGTTACCAGTTAATGGTGTTTCAAAACTCTGATTGCTCCAGCACATTATTTGGCCCAGCCTGCAACTTCTTCACAATTTGGTGGATGCAAGACCACATTGCACAAATGCAGCTCTAGAATTTTCAAGGAAAAGTTTCGAGGTCGAGTGATTAGCAGAAGTACGGAAATAAATTCCTGTTCAGCACACAATCCAAATCTCAACCCGTTGATCTTTCACATATGGGCTGCTGCACGAACTCGAGTTTATATGAAAAAAAACAGGTTCAAATGAGTCTCTTATACAATGTACTCAAAGCTTCGCTCATAGATATAACAAGAAGACTCTCAGTAAAGTTTTCAAGAATGTTCTGAAGCGTGCGTCGGTGTGTCTCCAGACTGAAGGGGGTCGTGATGTGCCTCATATGATATAGGAAGATAAATGTTTAATAATCATTAAAATCCTTCCTTTTCCTACAAAGTGATGTATCTATAATTGTATTTAACTCGTTTTAAGTGCTTCTAAAATGCAATTTAAAAATGACGTATCTGATGGAACACAGTGTATAATGAATAATATTGTTTTGATGATTTTTGCTGCAGCCAATGATTGAATATTATGATTAAATTATTGACTAATAGTCTATTAGACTTTGAAAACAGCATATAGACTATAAAATACATAGACTGTGTTCCATCAGGAAAAAAATTTTAAATTGCAAATTAGAAGCACTTCTGATGCATCAATTGTCACTTTGATGGAAAAGAAAGTATTATTATTAAACATTTATTGTCATATATCATATGAGGTACATCTCCTGAGACCCTACAATTGTTGAAAATGTCCTCCTCCAGTATGAAGACAGAACGAAGCAAACTTCAAAACATTCTCCTGGTTATATCTTTCAGCAGAACATTGAAAACATTGTATAAGAGACTCAATGGAATATTCTTTTTCATATATAAACTCGAGTTTGTGCAGCAGCCAAGAAGTGAAAATCCAATGGGTTGAAATCTTGACTGTTTGCTGGTCAGGGATTTTCCGTTCTTCTGCTAATGAATCGGAACTCGAAACTTTTCATTGAGAAATTCTAGAACTGTATTTGTGCAAAGTGGTGGAGCAACGGTGGAGCAACGCCTGTGGTGGAGCAACGCCTCCTGAATCACTGCTTCTGTTTCTTTTTGGTTTTGCTTTCATTTGCTTTTTCTTGTGGATAGAACCAATCTCATCGGAAAGACCACAAACTCTTGTGAATTTTTTCAGGTGGTAATATTTGGCCGCATTTCAACTTAATTATTTTTGAGTGAAGCATTAATTCTCGGCCTCCTGTTGAAGGAGAAGGTGCTTTGGCAAACTGCAGGACGATGCATTTCTTTTCAAATTCAGAAACATTTTTAATGTTGAAGATCAATGTTAATATTAATAGGGTGATAGAAATGCATTCTTTATTAGCAAAATGACGTATACATCATTTTAGGTTCCTCCAATTTGAAATTTGAAAATGACACTTCTGATGTAACTTAGTGTAATCATGTTCAAAACAATTAAAACTAGATTAAGTACACTCAGTAGAGCGCATATCTTTGCCGCTGCTTATATGTATATCTCCTTGAACTCAACCTTTCACCCGTTTTCGCTCCTAAAATCTTATAAACTGGTAACTAAATAATAACCAATCGTCACACCAAGTTTCATGCAATATGCTAGAATACTTTTTGAGTTATTAAGTTATAAATGACCTTGACCTTTGACTGGAACGCAGATGATTCCTGTATATATTGACCAATCGTCCCAACAAGTTTCATGCAATATGGTTGAATACTTTTTAAATTATAAATGACCATGACCTTGACCTTTGACCGGGTTGCTCCCAAAATTCTTCCAGAAGGTCACAGGACATTGACCAATCGTCTCACCAAATTTAAGACAATTTGGTTAAAAATATTTTGAGTTATGCAAATAACAATATGATAAATAAATAAATAAATAAGTAAATCCCGTAAAATATAACCTTCCGCAAATTTGAGAAGGTAATAATAAAATAATTGACGTTTCATCAAGTCTGAGGATTAACCATAGAGTTATGATAAATTACTCTAGAGAGAGGAAGTACGCTAAGGAAGACGGTGTAAAACCTTACTTTGTTTCAGTTATATCATTTCTCCATTAAATTTTGTTTCAGTTATATCATTTCTCCATTAAATTTTGTTTCAGTTATATAATTTCTCCATTAAATTTTGTTTCAGTTATATCATTTCTCCATTAAATTTTGTTTCAGTTATATCATTTCTCCATTAAATTTTGTTTCAGTTATATCATTTCTCCATTAAATTTTGTTTCAGTTATATCATTTCTCCATTAAACTGACGCTACACCATTTTAGCCTCAAATTAAGAAAAATTAAGTTCAAATTAAAGGAAATGAATTTCGAATTAAAATTAGTCAACTTCAAATTAAAGGAAATGAATTTCGAATTAAAATTAGTGAACTTCAAATTAAAATTAGTGAACTTCAAATTAAAATTAGTCAACTTCAAATTAAAATTAGTGAACTTCAAATTAAAATTAGTCAACTTCAAATTAAGAAAAATTAAGTTCAAATTAAAGGAAATGAATTTCGAATTAAAATTAGTCAACTTCAAATTAAAGGAAATGAATTTCGAATTAAAATTAGTGAACTTCAAATTAAAATTAGTGAACTTCAAATTAAAATTAGTGAACTTCAAATTAAAATTAGTGAACTTCAAATTAAAATTAGTCAACTTCAAATTAAAATATTGTATTTTTTTCTGTTAAATTTTCAATTCTGAAATAAATAAATTTAATTCACAAATAGGAAGTTTTCTACATATATTGAATAATAGACAAAGCAGTTTTATTTCATCATATATTTATTTACTCGTCCAATTCATAACAAGTTCATGTATAATGGATACAGTAGAACATTGATATCATTCTAAAGATTTATCAGATGATTGAATTGACTTTCACTTGAGTTCATCTTTCATAATTTATGATATTTTATAAAATAAGAATGAAAATTTTAATTTGTACTTGAGTTATTTTTATTTGAAATTGATTTATTTTAATTTGAACTACACTTTATTTAATTTGAAGTTGACCTTTTTTAATTTGAACTTGACTAATTTTAATTTGAACATGACTTCTTTTAATTTGAGGCTAAAATGGTGTAGATTTTCATTCACGTGACCCAAAAATAAGGATTTTAGCGTCCCGCAACACGCGATATTATTTTGGCCACCGACTCACCACTTGGGATTAACCCGTAGATTTTTTCACACATTAAAAAATTTGAAAAGTGCCCCTCCTTGACCGAACCCTAGATACGTCCCTGAATAAAGGTTATCGTTTAATAATATTTTTCATCAAATTTATAAATTAATAAATCAATTTATTAATTGATAAATTACATAAGGGTAGCATGGGGCTCTTTCCATATATCTCCAATACTATTGCACCTAGATAATTAATTTTTACTGTAAAAGAGACAACAAGAAATGGGCAACACATTTTAAACTGTTTAGGAACTAATAATTCAACTTTTTTTATTTCACTACAGTTTTCCCAAAAAGTGTCAAAAAACCGTTTTGCCACGTATACGGGGCAAAACGGCAATCATGCGAGGCAAAACGGACACGGGTGCCTCTTTGCCCCCTTTATTACATTATAAATGTATTATCTACGAAAGTTAAAGAAAAGCAAATTTTGATTAATATATATTTATGTATATCATGAAACAGGCTATGCCATGGACTATTTGAAACTATACATTTATAGTGTTGACTGTTTCTATATATATTTTAACTTGTCAGACTAATTTTATATTTAAAACTGAATAAAGTACCCAGGTACAATTGAACAACGATTTCACGTGGATCAACAACAGCTGACTGAGCAGGTTGTTCTTGGACATTGCTTGTAATACCTTTGCTAGTTGACAGTGCAGGTACCTCTTAAATTTCTTCTGGATTCGTCAATTCAATGTCAAATAGAGGTTCTTCTAATACTTCTGTCGCTAAGAAATCCTTCTCATAAAATTCGTCTTCATTATATTGTCATACATCAGTGTTTTAATACGATTGACAGATCTCTCGGATAACACGGTTTTCAAATGGGCTTCTCTGAAGATTCCAGACGTGTCATATATGGTCATTCTTTATCCAGCATTGTTCATCATCCAGTTATCAACAAAAGAGTTACATGAGCTCTTCAACGATTTGTTATAGTAAAAGTCTAGCAGTTACATTTTATGAGAAGAATGTGGAAGTAGTGTTAATAGTTCAAATCCATTGTCTTGACAAAAGTTGACTGCATCAAGAGACTGTGGTGTCCATCCAGTATGATAATATTTTTAGATGCATTAGAAAATCAAGTTGATTTCACAAAGTGTTGAAGCCATTTAAGAAAGAGAAACATCCTCAATCACTGACATCCTCCGTGGAGCCTGGAGGAGCTCCTGTCATGAAAGTATCTCTCTTTTTTTTTCTTGGGAATATGAACATTGTTGATATGAAAGATCCTCTTTCACTCATGCATCACAAAACTTACCAATTCACCTCTTTCGACACTAGTTGTCTTACAGATTTACTTTCTTACTCACCAATTTGGTGATATTTTGAACCGTTGTAATTCCGGTTTCGTCCATGTTCCATATTTTCGTTACATTAAGTTTATTTAAAATTTCATAATTAGTTTTATGGGGCGAAACGGAACCCCTAGCCGCTTTGCCCCCGCATACCGTGGCTTCTTTACCCCAAATGACGCGCCATTTTAATTTTGAAAAAAAATTATGTTACTTTATTCATTATTTAGACACAGAAAATGAAGTAAATCGATAATACTATGCATTTCAATATGAAATATCTTGATATATTACACTTGATTGATTTCAAACACTACTCAGTGACATCAAAAAGTTATATCAAAATGACTTAAAATAGATTTATCACCGTAACTTAGCAAATATCTCCACACCCTCACAAAACTTACTACACTGAAGTAGGACACCGGAGAACATATAGAAGGTATCTGAGAGCTACCTTCTATAATATTTTGGAAAATAACCGGGAGTGGAGTGCCTTTTGACCCCGGGGTGCCGTTTTGCCCCATGCTACCTGCATACCGGCTGTATTTTTCCGAACAGTAAAACAGTGCGACATAAAATTAGTTATACAACGTTTCTTCCAGTTTATATTGGAATTTGAAATTGCGATTTAAAAAATGGTGAATAAGTTCAACATTCATATAATAATAAATGATACTAATAATGAACTGAAAATTTAGTTCTACCATACGAATAGAAATGAATGAAATGATTACTTCCTATTTAAGTCTCTCATTCATTTTATGAATTGCTGTTCATTTTTCTCGCGAGAATTTTATATTCAGAAACATTATAGGAGAGTCAAAAGACCACTGGTGTCAAAGAGAAAATTAAAAAATACAAGGGACTGGAAGAAGCAGTCAGAAAGCAAGTGGATTCATGACCAAAGTAATTATCAACTCTCGGTGACAAGCTCATCGATGCAGAAATGCTACTCCACTCACTTACCAAGGAATATGACGAAAAGGGCACGTCATGGATGGAAGAGGAAAGTGGAGAGGTGATACTAAATGAAGCAGCTTACGAGCATTATTAATTAACATAGCGCTATCCTCTAAAACTGCAAGAAGAGTTTTGAAAATATTTAAAATAATAAGCATGAAAAAGAAAAAAAATCGTAATCCAAATTTAGATCGGGGCATCCAACTTTCAATATCTTATCATTTTTATTAGTTGCAAATAACTTTCATTACTTAAAGATAACCTACAAAGGTTTAATTCCCGAATGAATAAAACCTATAGAGGCAATTGAAGTCTCTATAAAGGCTCATTTTAACAGCTTTACCTATAATATCAATGGTAAAAATGAAATAAAAATATATATAATAAAAAAATATATATAATATAACATCTACTGGTCAAACATTATTATCGAGTGATTCATTTTTTTCAAAAATGAATCGTCGTGAATTTAAATTTGAAAGTAACCATTATAGTAAGTTAACTAGGTACGAAATATGTGGAGATCGTGATATTCATTTAGAAAACATTTATGTAGATTATATAAAAAAATCAATAATGCTACTTGTTTTGTATAATATTGTTAATGAATATAAAACAAGCAATAAATATAATGTTCTAATTCCCATAGGAAATGGTTTACATAATAAATAAACGAGCAAAATAAACCCTTAATATTTTGTCTGTTAAAACTAAATCTCATTAGGTTATAAGTTATAACTTATAACAAACTGGAATAATAATATCAAAACTAATTTTATGTCGCCTGTTTTTCTGTTCGGAAAAATAGAACCGTTATGTACTCGGAAATATATTTTGGTGAATAAAAAATTGTTGTTATCTTTTCTAAATGTTGATGATTGAAATAGTAACCTTTATTTAGTTCTAAATACAGTGCAGATATGGTGAGTAAGCAATCATATAAATTGAAAACAAAATTGATTTTAATCATTTTTCCACTTCTGTCATCTAGCAACACCAACACTCAGTTTATGAGTTGCTGTTCATTTCTCTCTCAAAAGAGACTGAGTAGTCGACTACCTTAGCAAGGTAGTCAAGGATATCGTTATAATTGGGTCCAGGACATTTGGGCCCGCCCACAATTGTGCTCAGGACAATTGGGCTTCACGATAATTGGGCCCGGACAATTGGGACCAAAACAATTGGGCCCCAAAATAATTGAGTCCAGAAAAAAATTAGGTAGAAAACACAATAAAAAAATGTTACTCTGACTGACTAGGTAGGATAGATAGTGAATATTATCATTGAAATATATGCTTCATATTCTCTGAAAGTATGCTTCATATTCTCTAAAAATATGCTTACTTACTTACATTCTAATAAGGCATATATTAGCAAGCCCCTTAAATCACATTTAGATGCTAATCTCATGTATCGGTGTAATGGTAATCATTGAAGTAATTAAATAAGTCGTATTAACTTGAATCAAGTCATATAGATCCAATGTGTAAGTGTAAAATGTACATCGTCTGACCAGTTCAGCCACAGTAATATTTAGTAAAAAAAATGGATAACTTTCAAAAGTTATAAGTTTCATTGAACAGGGATAAGGGATAAAGTGAGATTATGAGAATACATTTTGTAATAATAATTTACAAAACTTTTCAATATTGAACACTGAACAGCTTTCAACAAATTAACGTTATCTTTTTTTTCGACATGTATGCTCCAATAATTTCGGCATGTCTTGGTAGGCCACGGCCAGGACAGTGACGGCCTTCTAAAATACATACATTCTAATTTTCTATTGTTTCTTCATCTTAAATAGCTACATTCTTATTTTCTATTGACTACATCCTAACTCATTCACTTCACAGGAGTTCATAATATACAGACAGTATGGGCCACAAAAATGTTTCCGCTTTTTTGTAAATCGATAGCCAGTGGATGAAAAAACTATATCTTGGTCTCTTTTGGAGTATTTGGAAATTGAACAACTTCAGTGACATTTTGATCTCATTGAAGTTTTCACTCTGATTATTATTTCTTCACTTGTTCATTGCATGGTTATGGCCCGTTTCACACTTGCATCTTTAAGTACGCGGAAAAAAAATTCTTAAAATGTGTTCACACTTGCGTTTAAAAAAAAAATTAATGTGATTTTTCCCATCAGTGGTAAAGAAAGCGCAAGTGTAAACACAGCTTTTTTCTGCGTATGTATACGATGAGGGTAATTGGTGTTGACGTGATCTATAAAAAAGGGTTGAAGTTCTCAATAATTTTCGCAAGTAGAGTATATAGTTCAGTATAAGTAAGTGAGCGCTGTAAAATCCAGGGTAAGAGAGTGGGAGATTATATGAGAAGACAGGTTGGAGGGTTTTATTTGCACTTGGATAACGGGGTTAAGTGCACGATAGGCATTATGTAATAGTCTCATTAGAGTTGTGTTCATTATGGAGTTGTATACTGGGTTTATGAAGAAGCATTTGAAGTATTTTTTACATGTGAGATCAATTCGTCTGTCACTTAGTGAGGGTTCCTTTGCTAATATGTATAGACTTCTCCACCGGGGAATATTTAAAGGCACATGTACATATTCTCAGTGCTTCGTTTTGAACAGCGTCAATCTTCCTTCCTCAAATCAGCATCTCCAGCTGAACCATAGACAACTAAGCCATAGTATATTTTAGGTTGTATAATCAAACGGTAGGTTTGTAAAATAATGTGATGGTCAGCCCCATTTAGCAGAAGATAGAGTGCGTGGATGTTTGGCATGAGTCACAAGCTTAAGTATCTGGATTTTCCATGACAACTGTGAGTTCCAATGTATGCCGAGGAACTTGAACGATTTATCTGCCTTCAGTTTGCAGTATTTCAGTCTTAGTGTTCGTAGGAGCGGGTAATCAGGTTTCTTATGGGGGTAAATTCTTATGGGGGTAAATTTGAGATTTTGGTATGGAATGTTTCATTTCTCCAAGGTAATTTTGGAGTTCTTCCTCCAAAATTCCTCTGATCAGAATTATAAGGGAACACGGGTCTGTTTCAATTTCTTAACTGGCATGTCTTTACCTCTTTTCTTCTTGTTGTGATCCGATAAGCTACTCAGTGCTTCTTCAATCTTGCTTGCCTTCTGTTATTTTGGGGAGATCACCTTTCTCTAGGTTTGCCGTCAGTTCTATGAATCGTGAGAGAATTTCGTCAGTTTTAGTAATTGAGATGGAGTTTCTGGGCTGTAGAGTACAATCAGATGAAGGAAGTACTTTCCATTTCCTCAGCATCAGTTATGGGTGTTGCATTATTTCTATCACTATTCTCCTTACTCTCTCGAGTCTTTTTCTTTGAGGTATCATCAGGAAAAATCTCTCCCCTACTCCTTACACCGTTAACCATCCTAAGAAATGAATGTCCTAGGGGAGGGGACTTAGGTAGAAAAAAAACTAATAAATAATTTAGATTATGAATACACAATAGTAATAAACAAAAATAATATGCCACAGATGTTAATTAAAGTGGTACTATTGAGCTAAAGAAAACAAAAATAAAAATTTGGTAGTAGACAGTATCACCGCGGGAAGGTAGGTGCAAAGAAAATACAACCGTAAGATCAAATCTTGTCTAAATTCCTCGTACACAATGTATAGAAATCGCATACAAAAATTAAATTAATATATTGATACCATCACAAAGGTACGGGATTATTTCGTTCCCCTTTTTTTCAGGAATGTGTTTTGGCAATCTTTAGTTAACAATATTCATATAATAAATAGTGTATTGATATATTAATATATAGAAATTGCAATATTATTAAGTAATAAAATTCCACATAGATGCATATGATAAATAAATTATCGCAGGTGTAGTAAGTAGTAAGTAGTAGGTAGTAAGGAGTTGTTGTGTTGGATGATGTGGCTCATTTTGCAGGGAATGTAAAATTCTCACCATAGATATGAACAGCATCACATAAACTGAGTGAGAGTACAGACTCTGAAGTACAGCAAAACCTCACTTTAGACCAGCCTCCTAGTAGACAAACCCCCTATTAGACTAAGAAAATTTTGAAACTGTACTGGAAAAAACTTCGTACTAGACAAAACACGGTTTTTGTCACATGACAGTTATTTTAGTGTAAATATTACAAGGAGTAATAATTACAATACTGTTTTAAAAATAGATCTCTAATTTGAATGATGCAGTATATTTATTTTTGCTGTTTTTAGAATAAAACATAAGGCAGAATCGGTTTAAGATTTAATGGTAAAGTCTGTGCTAAAAAAATTATGTGAAAAGTTACAGAAAACTAGATACATTGACGACTATTATAATTTCATAAAATGATAATTTAATTGAACAAAATATTATATTAATTTTAATTGAAAAAAAAATTATATTAATTTTAATTGAAACAAAAAAATTCATAGTCACCATTAATTTGGCATTGAAGTTACATATAATAAACAAATAGAGCTATCGAAATATTAAAGTCACCGCTTTACTTTTATAGAAAACCATTTTGGTTTAGTAGGAAACTAATAGAGTGAGTTTCTTAGTAGACCAAACAAACTTGGAACGTAACTCTGGTCTATTACGAGGTTTTGCTGTTATATACTCTTATTCGTATAATGTGTTTGAAGTATCTATTTAATTCCACAAAAATAGAGTAAATAAAGCGATAAAATGAAATTGAGGTCTAAATACTATTGTTAAAGAAAAAATCTCGATTTGACTGATAAAATTCAGTGATTATATTTAATTATTTGAATGTTTACAACCCAAATATTTCGTGTTTTCTACTCGTAAGGAGGAAGTAAATTTCAAAGTTGATTATTTACATCATTATTTATTATATAAATATTTTTAAATTTATGGTGAAATCTAAAAAATAATACAATTGTTCCCCTTAAATTACGTTTTCTCTTTAAATAACATTATAGAAAAATAGTTTTTTAGGTATAACTGAAAAAAAAACAGTTAAGTGGATAGCAGCAACAATTTAAATAAATCAGATATCCAAATATTACTTGAAATAATTAGGATAAAATTATAATTTCCTCAGTTATAGCTGATTTTTTTTTATTCTATAACGTGATGAAAGAAGGAGACTGAAATCAAGGGTAGGGATAATATTATAGTCTTTGCAGATCATAATGTAACTTTCACCAGCAATTTAACTATATTTATATAATACTAACTAAATGATGTGAATAATTAACCGAAAATTAAACTCCAACATACGAATAGAAAACGAATTTATGTAGGTATGTAAACTGAGCATTTTTTATAAATGATTACTTCATTTATTGTACTATCACGCAGTTTATGGGTTGCTGCTCATTTTTCTCGAAGAATTTTACATCCCCTGCGATTTGACCACGTGGACGACGCTACTACGTAGTAGCATTTATGAATGAAGTCACAAAATTATTCATTATTTTAGAATACTGTGGTCTGCCTCAGAGTCAAAGACATCAAAAAGAATATTGGAAGGAAGAATTGCAGTCAAAAAGCCGTTTGCCCTAAAAAAAAGCCCTTCTCCTTTTTTTTATTATGTAGAAAAAGCCGTAAGGAGTTAGTTGAAGGGACATTTATTTTTACTTAGTTTACAAAACAAAAATAATAGTTAATTGTAGACAAATTTATTATTAAAAAAAACATCATTAGATAAATATTACAAATTCAATATAGAAATGAAAAACAGAAAACTTTCTTAGTAAATAAATAAGAGAAAAAACAAAGAAATCATTGTATCAGGGACAGAGTACAATTTTTTTGTTTACACAACGCATCTTTATATTATCATTTCATAACGGGGTTAGAGTCTAATTATATCTTTTTTGTTTTGTTTATAATTTGAGAATTGAACAAGCCTTCAAGCTTTATAATTGTACTCATTATAATAAAACAACTTCGATTGATGTTTGTGAAATATTTAGAATTTGCAACGCAACATCTATGTTTATTAAACTGCTATTACCTTCCTAATTCTCTGACAATTTCCCTTGATCGAATTGAAGTGCATATTAAATAATAATACTTTTTACATATAAATGAATATTATAAAAATGAAATTGTTGTGTTAATGAGATGGAGAATAAAATTGTGAATGTAATAAATATTGAGCATGCATATAAGTTGATTGAACATTCACTTAATTTATTGTATAAATTAAAATTAGATAATTGTGAGAATATTTAATTAGCTAGTAATCACAAATCAGTACACGGGGTTTTTAATGTTTGCTTCGGAACCGAAGGCTATATTGCTGAACTCAATAGGAAATTAAAAACAAGGGACTATACACGTAACTCAACAAGTTTTTTTAAAATGTACATTACAGGTTCAGATGGTGTTGTCAATACAAAATATTATTAAAGAAGAATATATTTTAAATATGTCGTTATATACTTATATTATATGTAGAAATATTTACCAACTCGACTTCTGACTCAGTTTATGAGTTGCTGTTCATACCTCTCTCTAAAACATGTGGCAAATTTCTACCATATTTTAGAGTTTTCTTTCGTTAGGGAAAAAAATGATCTTAAACTTAAATATAACCTGTTCGTTTTCAAAATCCTAGATAATGATGAGCATCGTCCCACCAAATTTCTGATTTATCATTGAATAAAATAAAATATCTATGAATCCACAATATTATTCCAATTCCAATTATTGTTTAAATATTATAATATTACCAAGTGAAGATAACGGACCCAGATAAGATAACAGATCCGTTATCCTAAGTTGCTCCTCGAACTGTTCCTCAATTTCTTCGTTTAAGAAAACTAATTAACTTTTAATTTATTAATTGATAGCTTATTCAAATTAACATTTTTTATTCAAAATGTTCCCTTACAATACGAACGGAGACCAGGGAAAGTGCCTTTGTTCAAACATAGTTTTCTAATATTTTTACACGTATTATTAAAAAAAACATAATGAATGGGACAGATAAGCCAAAGAAGCTTCTAGCCCCCTAGGCCCTAGGCCTTGGCATCAAAAAAAAAAACAAGCTTAACATAATCTAAATATATACAAAATATTGAACAAGTAAACTATCAATAATTCTCCAACATAGACTTTCTTAAGAAATATTTTTTGAAAGAGACTTGCTTTAAATTAGCATGCAGTTCAATCCAGAATTTTATACCTACATAATCTATAGAACATTGGGATTTAGATTTAGAGAATCGCGGTAGAACTAGATTATTGATTGCAGTTGCAAGTAGAATAAATGATTATATTTTTATAAGTAAAATAATCATATTTTTTTCTTATGTGATCGAAAATGAGGAATTGTTCGTTAACGCAGAATTTACCTAGAAAAATCATAGAATATTATTCATTAATTAGATAGATTCTATTAAAAAGCATAGACGGAAGAGTTAGTTAGTTTGTTTGTTCTTCCTATTTTGGTAGTCAAGACTTTCTTTACTCACAGCATCTTTTGAGAGAGAAATGAACAGCAACTCATAAACTGAGTGCTGTTACAACTGATATCTAAGAATATTAAATCAATTTTATAATTTTATTTTCAATTTCTTTGGTTGCATCCTCACTATATCTGTACTGTACATATAAGTAAATAAAAGTTATGGTTTCAATCATCTACATTTAGAAAATATAATAATTTTATTCACCAAAAATAAATTACTATTTCCAAGTACAAGTAGGTATAATTATTTAAAAAGGAGTCATGTCATATGGTGGATTTATTTTTGCCGCAAATATTACTAATATTAATTGAAATAAGTACACTATCCGAACACGACGGAAGTGTATTTGAGAGCTGTAGATTCCATTTGAAGTTTGCAAGTTGTCCTAGAGACGATCATTTCAAATGGGTGATTATTCGATAATTAATTTACGTTAGGAATGGGAATAATTATGTCCCCCAAACATGAATCGTTTTTATATGTACATAAATAATACCGAAGTGATATACCAGAATAATGGTACACTGTCGCTGAATCATATGTTGATATGATACAGCTATATTGAATAAATGGATTATTTTGAACATTCTTGATACTATTATTTAGTAGTAAATATTATTTAGTAGTCTTTGCAGATTGTACTATAACTTTCACCAGCAATTTAACAACATTCAGATGAAAATGCTAGAAATAAACCGAAAATTTAGTTTCACCACTCTAATAGAAAACGAATTTATGTATACAAAGCATTTTTAATACATTATTACTTCATTTATATTGCTCTCATTGAGTTTATGAGTTGCTGTTCATTTTTCTCGGAGAAATTTACATCCCATGCGATATGACTGCACCCCGCCAAGTCTTTTTAATTTTTTTACAAAGTTAACAAGTCTCAAAGACGTCAAGAAGAAGAAAATTAATAAAAAGGACTGGACTCTGGAGAAAGCAGTCAAAAAGGGAAAGTGGCTTCATGGTTTTTTTGGCTAATGCAGAATTTTGTCAGCTATATACAGTAGACGACGCAAAAATATGACGTCTCCAAAATGACAAATACTTTGTTTGTGTACGAGCGGCTTATAATACATCGTATTTGCATGTTAATATCGAGAAGTTTAAAGTCAATTTATAAGCGTTTTGTGTGATAGATAGTAAAAAAATAGCGATTGGTCCTAGAATTTAAATGTTTGGATATAATTCAGGTTTGTTCAAATTGTTTTCTTCTAATACTTATATAAGAAATAGGGTTTTAAACATGATGATATACTACCTAAATAGGAGCCTAAATCAGTAATAGTTAACTGCTAAACTGTTGCTACTATGAATACCAATTACGAAATAAGAAATGGAAATACAATTTAACCAATGCCTAGTTAGTAATTGACAAGAGAAAAATAAATATAGTACCTAGTGTCTAGTGACTAAGTTTAAGCAGATGTTTCAAAGTGTGGTCAGAGTCGCTAGTCCACTGGAGACATTCCTAGAATTAATGTAAGTAAAATATCTATATAATAAAAATTTTATCTGCAGATATACTTCTATTACTGATACAATTGTAGTAAAAAAAATGAACCATAACTGTTATAAATAACTAGTTATTAACCACAAAGCATAATGCAATTTTTAAGATTTCCTGTCACGCGTGATCACGTCAAACTAGATTCTATCAGCTGATTACTATACCCTATTATGTAACTGACCTGTAACTGGAAAAACTATTGGGAATATCTGACGAAAATACGTTGGTTCTTGTTAAAGTTATGACGATTTAAATTCAGTACCTGCTTTTCTTGACTCATACTGTATATTCTACTTTAAACGTAATTATGTGTAAGTAATCTATTACCCAGGTCCGTTATCTTTACTTGCTCCATGTACATTTTCCTCAGTTTCGTTCGTTTAAAAAAAATATATAATTTTTTATTTAAATTCAATTTATATATTTTATTGAAAATAATTATGTATTTTATTCTTGGTAAATTAGGAATCGTTCGATAGCTCTGAATTTATCCTACCTAGAAAAATAATAGATTTTTATTGATAACAAAGAGTTGGTGTTGCTTGATGACAGAAGTGGAAAATATCATATTAATTTTATTTTCAATTTCTTTGGTTGCTTCCTCACCATATCTACACTGTAAATAGAAGTATATAAAAGTTATTGTTTCAATCATCTACATTTAGAAAAGGTAAAATAATTTTTTTATTCACCAAAATTCACCAAAATAACAGAAAAACAGTGCGACATAAAATTAGTTTTTACACATTCTTCTAGTTTGTTATATATAACTTATAATATAACTTATAATGCGATTTATAATTATAATAACATTAATAGAAAAAATAGCATTATTGAAATTTAACTTATCTATAGTTTATTCAACATACATAAGTTAAATAATTCAAATCTATTTAAATCAATATATTTCTCTGTTTTCTAAGAAATCACTCTCCAGTCTCCACATATTTCGTGCATAGTTCAACAAGGTTGGATTCCCCGGTCTGAATTTGGATTACGATTTTTTAAATTTTTACTATGTTTATCATTTTTTTAAATCTCTACTTGCATCTTTAGAGGATAACGCTGAGTTTAATAATGTTTAATAACTATCATCTCTTCATTTTCCTCTTCCATCCGTGATGGACGATTTCAGGAGGAGCTAGTATCTCTCTTTTCGTCCCATTCCTTGGTAAGTGTCAATGAGTAGCTTTTCCGCATGTATGAGCAACCAACAGTTGCTAGCTAAATAAGTAAGTAATTTTAGTCATGAAGCAAGCCGCTTACTTTCTTTCTGACTGCTCTAGCCCTTATATTTAATTTCCTTTTGACGTCACCGATATTGTCTATAATTCTGAAACAGACGTTAAACTAACTTAAACTACCTATTGAACTGACTTCACGTAGTTAGTTTTTTTACGTCATGAAGTCATATCGCAGGGAATGTAAAATTCTCGCGAGAAAAGTGAACAGCAATTCATAAAGTGAGAGAGAGTACAGTAATCATCTAAAGAAACACCATGTATACAAATAATACAATACTATACATAGTATATTCTTCTTTATATGTAAATTCTGTTGACGAAATACTTTAATCCATTGATAATGATAGCGATGAAAAGAAATTAGGTAGTCATTATTATTGTTTAATTTAGATAAATAGTCATAGTATGTAAATTCTCCAAATATTTCTTGGTTACTATTCATATGAAGGGACTAAATTATTTTTTTCATTATTCACATCATTTAGCATCATCTGAATATTGTTAAATTGTGGGTGAAATATTGATATATTATATATAGTTACTCTTAATTTCATTTCTTTTATAAATCACCTTATAGAAACAATTCAGCTTTAATTGAAAAACGTAATAATTCTCCTAATTATTTAGAGTACAATTTAGAAAAAAAACTATTTTCTATAACGTGTTCAAAATAGAAAATGTAAAATTTGAGGGTAACAATTATATTATTTATTTATCGCCTATGCTGATTATATTATTTTTAGCGTAACAAAACTCATTAATGACATAAATTTTCAGCTGAGAAATTCTTTTCCTCCATACGCCTAGAAAACAGGAAATATTTGGAGTGTAAACAAACGTTCAAATAATTAAATATAATCCCTGTATTTTTAACAGTCAAATTGGAGTCTTCTTTAATAATATTGAGACCTTAATTTCCATTTTTAAAGAATTAAATGATTTGTTCAAACACATAATACATTTAAAGAAGAATATATTACACATACATAGTTACTTTTGATTTAATGATTACTTCACATCAATACTTTCACTCAGTTTATGTGATGCTGTTCATTTCTTTGGTGAGAATTTTACATTCTCTGCAATAAATTTCATTGTGAGTGAGCATCGATTGGGGATTTTATAAGTTATCTGGAAAAAAAAATTCATATGATGAGTTTTGTATTTATAATAAATTTGCAAACTCCTTTTCCCATCGAATTGATGATATTAATTTTTAGTATTAAGCAAATTTGAAACACACTTTTTTAAACGGAAAAATTATTGTTATGTTTCGGTATGAGGCCTTAATTTGAAACTATAATCTATCTTTATAATTTTAGATAAAAGTGAGAGATTAATCAAAGGATTCTTCTTATTTATCTATTTATTTAATTATTCTAATCTAAAAAATGATTATTTTCAAATAAATAATAATTATTATTCTCCTCTTAAAATTCCTAAATAAATGAATTAATTCATTCAATTTACTCTGATTTTAAACGACATAGAAAATTACCATCTAACTAAGAAAAATAATAAATATATTCGGAAAATTATTAATTACGTCATGCCGACACTATTTTCCGAAAAGAAAAACAGCGCGACATAAAAGTGGTAAAGGTCCTTCTTTAACCGTTATTCTGTTTGTAATAATGTAAATTAAGCGATTGAAGTTTACTGACATAATAATAATAATGAAGGTTTATTATGTCAACCATTTCATTGTTATTCCTATTATGTAAATGGAATTATGCTACTAATATCATTTATTCATTTTCTCTGTTGATATATAATTTATTTACAATATTAGAAAGTTAGCGAAACAAATAGCATTATTATTTAAATCTAGGAAACTAATCTGTTTCCTAATTGGTAATCATTTTCCAAATATTTCGTACCTAGATGCATCTATTTAAAATTATACATCTCCTAAATATCTACTTTATCCCTAAAATGCTATTAGTTATTCATTTTTATTGTTTATTATATAGAGTTAAAAATATATAGTTAAAAATTATGCAAAGAATAGGAAATAGAAATATAATCAAGTAAATCAAATGTTAACCGTGAATAATATGATAGTTAACTTAACTAACTATATATTTATAAATTTACTTAGAAAAAAACAATTATTTTTTACCTACTTTCTCATAATATTCACATCGAGAAATTTTGAGAGATAAAAATATTTCGATTTTTTTTTCAAATATGTCACTTTTTCAAATACGATGTGCAGTTAGTTGTATGTGAAATAAATATGCATTTTTACTACCTAGGTACCTAGGTGGTGGTGGTAATATTGCAAATTTGCCTTCGTTTTTACAGAATGAACGTTTCTATTTTTACAATAGATTAATTTCAACTTGAAAATCATCAAGATCAGTCGAGCCAATAAAGAAAAACCAGAAAAAAAAACATATTTTTTGTCTTTAATATTCCAATACTACATAAACATAAAGTCTAATTATAAACAAAATATAATAATAGCTCTACTTTTATTTTAATATGCAAAAGAATAACTACCATAATAAATAACAAACTAACAACAACTAAACAAAACAAACTCGCAAGAGAACGGCAACGCAAAATCTTAACGAGAAAATTGAACAGCAACACATAAAATGAGTGGGTATAACACTTATTCCAAAAATACTATGTATGTATATTTTTCATAAAATGTATTTTGTTTTAATGAAATAATCTAACTCGTTATTATTGTTCAACACTATTTCAATTATATCGATAATAAAACCAAACAACTAGCTACATTTAATTATATTAGTGTTTTTACCAAAGATTTTGACGAAAAGATTGAAAAGCAATAATATATATGATGATCAGCAAGGACATTTTACTCAATTTATAATCAAATTGTCTGAAATTTAGTAGAACGATTGTTTAGCAACCAGGAACCATTTGGTTGAGTTTTGAGAGCGATCGGGTTAAAGGTCAAGGTCATTTATAACTCAAAACCTCAAAAGTATTCAACCAAATTGCCTGAAATGATCTAGGAATCAATTTATTAGATTTTGGGAACGAAGTCGAACAGGTTAAATAAAGGTCAAGGTCATTCATGTATTAGCTATTTATATGTAATGAATGCCAATCATCTAGTTTCTAATTAAATGATAAAAATGAAAGAACAGCATAGGGAGAAGAAAGCCTGTGCTCCCTTCCCTCCCTAACGAAAAAAAATATAATTCTACATATTGATATAACGACCTATTTAAAATACATTCTGCTTTAATAATAGTTTGCATTGGCTAACACTGTCTGACCCTATAATAATTATAGCGATGGGGGAAAATATAAGTTAGTTTTATTATCGGTAAACAAATTTCGATTCGACTGAAAAAAATTGACATAATAATTCAATGTTTTTCTCCAAGCATAAACTGGTTCTTCACTTCATTATTCGCATCATTAATTACTATATGAATGTTGATAAATTGCTTTAAAATAGCTGCGTATTTTATGTTCTGCACAGACGTCTACATAATATAATTGTTACTCTTATTAAGTTTTCTTTTCCAATCTCATTATAGAAAACTAGTGTTGTTAGCTATAACTGAAGAAAATATATCACCCAAATTTACAATTCACCCCTGCCTCCATACATAACCTCTTCCAATAAAGCCCCATCTTCCTCTTCTTTTTGTTGTTCACAAACATCAGTGACCTGTCGTTGCAGTGTTTCTAAGTGTTTTTTTTAGCAATGGGAAGATACGGTACAACAACCTTTCCTTCTGACAGCAACAACGGGATACTGGTAGGTGGACCGAAGACTGAGGATTCATACATCGACTCAAAACTACCATGACTGTTCCTAGCTGGATTCTATCATCTCACAAAATTCAACAAAAGGAAACAACTTTGATTCCTCATTTGACATCTCTGTCTGCAAAGAAGTGGCCTAGAACTAGGAGGTCCTATTCAGAAGCTTCCAATTATGTAGACAACACACATGTGAGTGAACTAAACTAGTCTTTTAGCTTGAACTAGAAAGTCCTTAACCATGATTCACACTAGCATCAGCACCCATGAAACTTTTAAAAGCAAAATATTTTTTTCTTTTTTGAAATAACAGATTTTTTGAAATTCAAGATTTCCTCTTGAAATTCAAGATATTTGTGCAATCTCGTATTATTTGAAAGCCCGCATTGTTTGAAATGGCTCATTTTTTTTGGAAATGGCTCATTTTTTTGGAAATGGCTCATTTTTTTGGAAATGGCTCATTTTTTTTGGAAATCTCTAAATTTATGGAAATCGTTCATTTTTTCTAAATCCTGCATCTTTTGAAATTCCGTAGTTTTAAAATCTCGGATTTTGAATTTAAATTAAATTGTTTTTGGGCAGAGTAGCTTTTCTGTATCCATGAGTATTGTTATCGCGGATCTTTCCCATTTGAGGACTGCCACCAAATTTAATTTCAATATTTATTTTTTATGTATTTTATGTCCGTTTTTGTAGAAACTAATACTTTTTGAGATATGAAGATTTGAAGTTATTTATTCCCTATATACTGCTGAGCTTTGAAAAAACTCGTTTTCACGCTTTTGGGCCAATTTAGTTTGTTGAATCCGCTAGTTTGTTGCACTGCACACTTCATTATTTTTTAATGTCCTGACGGGGGAATGTGGGGGCGGCAATATATATATTCTATAAAGAATATAGCAATTAAATATATTCTTTGTTATAATATTTATTGAGTTAATATAAATACATCTCGTGCCTTATTTTACAATATTACTTAGCTCTTAATTCTCACTGACAGTAAATACTTCATGGTAAATCTTATATATAAAACCTAATTTCTTAGATAATTTGTGATGACAAAGATATTCGTATAGGGAGGGGGGGGGGGGTACTAAGATAATTTATAATCTATTTTAGTTATAATATATTTAGGTTAAATAAGATCTATGATCTGCGATACGTTTAACTATCCATTAATATTTAAATTTTGCGTAACTCATATATACTTAATCTATGAAGCAAAGTATATCACACGGAGTAGCTCCTCTACATACATGAGCATAATCTGAACCTGATTCATTTATTCCGCAAACTCTCAGTCCTCCACTACGAAGTCCCTTTTGCGAACTATAATCATCATTTAAACATTTGTTAAATCATTTTTATTTATTGATAGCCTTGTTGACGAGTCTTCGGTACTTGGCTAGCAAATCGGGCAAGTCCGTGTCTATTGTCCGATCCAGTTTGTCCATCGGACATCCACTGAGGTACGAACACGTGCTTTGCAGGGAGGGAAAATCGTACAGGTTGTGCACCCTGTTCGAAAACAAAAAATTAAGTGAAGAAACTGTCAAAATAAATCAAAATATGGTAAATATCTAAATATCTAAAAAAATAAGCGAACTTACATTTAAACTTACATTTTCATTTGTTTACTGATTTAACATCAGGATATATGTAGAAAGAATATGAAAAGCTATTGAAAAAATGATATGTGAAATGAATAACCAGGTAATTACCGTACTACATGTTATTACTAACCGGAAGAAGTCCCGGTAGACCTCTGGATCTGGGAGATCGTACCGAGACACGTTGGTGGCCAAACTCATCCCCTCGTAAATGTTGTAGAGGTGTGGATTCTCAACAATGTGTTCAGCCAGTTTATGTTTGCTGGTTAGAAGTCCCTTGTTATTTGTGAAGGTGGAGAGGTACATGTCTACCATGCGGGCGTGGTTACGAACACGAACCTGAGAAAAAAAGTCATAATTAAAAAACTCAAAGAATTTTCATTTCTTCCAAAATTTCAGAACTGTGTTAAAATTAAGAAATAAATATTTGATTCGATAGTTAGATATATTTAAATACTCTTATTGAAGATGTACTTCTAATTAATTATATTTAAATTTCTAGGTAGCCAAAGATTTTCAGTAAATACTGACTGCGTGTCTCCTGGACTCAGCAATGCGGTTGTCCACTCTGTTGTTGATGGCTTTGGCCAAGTCGGTGAGGAGGGCATTCTCCTGAGCCTGTGAGAAATAATTACATTATAATTACAGTGAAACTCCTGAGTTATGAAGTATTGATTCCTTCATAACTCAGAGCCACTTCATATCTCAGGGGCATGGATAGTTTTCTATGATCAAAGTCTTGGAGAAAACTATGGTCTTTGAGGGATAACTAAGACGAAATTTTTGACGTGTATCGTTCTCTATAAATTAAACATAGAAAATACTTCATAACTCAGGTGCATTTCATAATTCAGGTCCTTCAAAACTCGAGTGCTTGATAACTCGAGAATTTTACTGTCGGTCACACTAATTGCAATCAAGGACAGACAAGGTCGATGTTAGTGATTGAAAATGGACTGAAATGACTTAAATGTGAATAATTGACGAATTATGGGTCACAGACAAGAACAGACAAGGATTTTCTTAGTGAGTTAAAATGGACTGAAATGACTGAATCCTTCATTAGATTTTATAATTTAATTTAGTTTTGTATCCGCTAGTTTGCTGCACTACACACTTCATGAATGTTTAATTACCTGGCAGGGGGTTATATGATTTAATATATATCTTATGTTAAATCAGTAACATAAGATAACGACGCCTTGTCTTTCCTTGACTGTCCTTCATTACCATTTACTGTAGTTACTTTTACTCTGATTGCATCTATTTAGAGAAGGATTTTGTCCTATGCTAATTGTATTTTGAAAATTCCAGAATAATTCGTGGAAGGGTTTGGAAAATAAACTCCCAAAAATGTTTTTTCAAAACGATTCTGAAATTGGAGCTCTTATTTTATGGAATATTATTATACACTGAATGACACACCTTGAAAAGTTTAGCGGGGGAAGATGTTTTGTAAGGTCTGGATGAGAAGGACCCTGCGTACACTGTGGGCGGAGCTGACGCACCAAGCAAGGGACTCAGGTTCCAAAAGAGGGACCCTTGAACCTTAGTCAGTTCATGAGGAGGTATTTGGTCAGCCTTGTTCAGGAGAATACGAACCTGTAAAAAGATTAGACTTTGAATTGAGCTGAAATGCTGCTACAGCTAGATAGATCATAATTTCAGACTTGAATCAACATTTTGGTTACGATATATAATGTTTTGTTTGATTTCAAATGGTATACTTATTTTGATTACATAATTTAGTCAAAAAAACTAATTAATTTTGTAATATTAAGATTAGTAAAAGCGATGACGCTTACTGGATTGGATTCTTTTCTTCGAACACGTAATCAGCAGCTGACATCGATGTGTTAACCTAGACGCTGCTTTCGATGATCTCACCTGACTTTCTCGTCCTTTTAACTGGTCGAGAGCGGCCTCTAGCTCGTAACCCGCGTCAAGTTTTGTGTAGTCAAACATCACGAGGATCAGATCAGCTCTGTCAATGAACCACTGCAGTACGTCATTGAAGGGGTAGAGACGCTCTTCTGACCTTCTCATCTCCAGTATTCCTGGGGCTTCGACAAATGTTACCTAAGAGAATGAATATGATATTAGGTATGTGGTGGAGGGCAGGGGTTTGATTCTCGAAGAGGAAATTGAACTCTTCTTCTTTCAGATAATTTATATCGTGGACCGACAATTGGACCCAAGACGAGTCTCGAAAATTGGGTTCACTGATAATTGGGGAAGCCGATAATTGAGTCCAAGACAATTAGGCCTAGGACAATTGGGCCCCAAGATACTTAGGCACTAAGACAATTGGGCTCTAATCGATATGATTAGTCCAGAGTTCTATTATAAGTTCAGAGTTGATACGCTTTGCGTGTCGAAATCTACTGTACTCTGATTGGTGTAATGAACAGGTAATAAAAAAATAAGTGAAAAAAAGCATACCATATGAAATGAAACTACGCTCTACTTCAATTAGTTTTAATAGAAAGTTTATTGCTAATTTTCAAAAATAAAATATCCAGTTTACTCGTTGAAACTTGCATGTTTAGTATTAAAAAAAAATTCTTCTTCGTCGTGGGTGATCCGCTTCAAGATAGTCAATGAAGGGCGTAGTTTTGTGAAGCATGGATGCCTAATAGGCTACTGGAGAAGTTAAAGTAACTCCTTCCTAAGCAACCAATTAGGCAACCACACTCCAAATGCTCAGTTGTCTAGGACGCAGCACCGTCAGGATGGTATTGGCTCAATTCCTTCTAATAGATTTTTAGGTTGAACAGGTAAGGTAGTCCCAATAGAAATCTGATGACTAGTTCTCTCGATAAACAAATTCAAAATATAATCAGTAGTTCAATAATGTCATATTAAAAGAATCCTATAAATGGACAATGAATGTTTACAAAGACATATAAATTTTGAGGAAAGAACGCTTTGTATTCTTCTAAATTACGTAATCTTATTGAAGCAGATCAGGTACACGCATATAATAACTATTGATATTCAATATGAAAATATGGAGTGATTCTGAAAGATATAGATTCAAATTTTGCTCACACATTTACCTTTTTCAGTAGAGGTATATTCAGTTGACTTCCCCTAAGTTGATCCACAAAATTCTGCCCGAACTTCTGAAGAGATCTAAAGATATCGTCGGCGCTAAGATCTGTTCCATCGAGCTCTTGGTCTTCGAAGCCATGTTTGATTATCCTGAAAACGCTGTGACTTGGATCAGCACCTATGGTACGAATTATTCATTGTAACCATTATAATACAGTCAAACGGAAACAATTACCAGAAACCAATATTAATTTTGATTAAAAGTAGAACAGGACAAAACGTTCCGATAGCGAACAAACATCATTCAACATCATTGTTTGATTGAGATAAACGTGCTGTTGTTATTGTTCATTAGCTATGTCTATATGATTATAGTCCTAAATTTTAAGGGATTCCAATGTAGATATTATTTATTGTGAAAAAAGTATTTGAAAAAGTAGAATCTATATAAATGATATTATTTTCAATCAATCTTGGAGAGTTGACTATATTCCTCTTTCTTTGGTGTTTATCAAAATTCTCTCACCAGTCCTGATGGCCCTTTTTGTGAATTCTATCCCCATCAGGTAATTGAGGAAGGAAGACTTCCCGGTGGAGTAAGGACCTAATATCAGGACCAAAGGTTGTGCAAAAATCTCAGAATCTGACATGTGTCTGTTAGAAATGTCATTGTATTTGTAGGTATCTTCCAATGGCTTCACAGAGCTCAGGTAAATGTTTTTCAGGTCTTTAAGAGAAGATTCGCTGATGGGATTGGCTCTTTTTGCAGCGTCCCTTGAAGATTCGTCCAGTCCTAAGATCGATTCTATGTGATTTCTCGACCGTCCTGATAGTGGCGTTGATTTTTTCTGTAATACAATTCATAAGAAAGAATATATTATTGCAATCGTCTTATATTAGAATTCTTAATAAAAAGTGAAAGAAACTGAAAATATTTTCGTAATATATATAAGCATACTTCTTTTCTATCGCCATCATCATCATCTTGGTCATCATCGTCATCATCTTCTTGGTCATTATCATCATCTTCTTGGTCATCTGTATCTTCTTGGTCATTATCATCTTGGTCGTCATCTTCTTGGTCTTCATCATCTTGGTCATCATCATCATCTTGGTCATCCTCTTCTTGGTCATCATCATCTTCTTGGTCACCATCTTTTTGGTCATCATCATCTTGGTCGTCGTCGTCTTGGTCATCATCTTCTTGGTCATCTTCATCATCTTGGTCATCATCGTTTTGGTCATTATTGTCTTCTTGGCCATCATCCTCTTGGTCATCATCTTCATCTTGGTCATCATCTCCATCTTGGTCATCATCGTCTTGGTCATCATCTATATTTTTAATAGAACGATTTTTAAAGTGAATATTAGGATCTGTATTGTTTCAATGCGAAATTTCTCAAATATTTTCAATAAACAAACTTACCAACAACTTGCTGTTTACTATTTACTTTTTCCACCACGTCTGTTACAGGTAATTTAGATTCCACCTTTTCGACAATTTCTTTTTTTAGAACTCCTTCAGAAACAGTAGGTTTGGATTTGGGTTTAGGTTCAATTTTAAAAGTAATCTTTTGAGGAGCATCTTCTTTTTCATGTTCTTGCCAGGGTTTGCTCCATTTCTTATCGGTTTTTGAACTACCAGAGACTCCAAAAAGTAATTTGATCGCCTTGTTGAAAATTCCTTCTCCTTGTTTAATCTTTTTCTCTTTTAACACTTTGGGAACTTCAATCTCCTTCTTGTGATTTTGCCAAGGTTCAGCCCATTTCTCGTCTCTAACAGAAGGTAAAGATCCAAATATGACTCCTATTACTTTATCAAAGAGGCTGGATTCGGGAGATTTTACAGATTTTTTGACAGCTTGATTTGTTCTTTGTTTTGTATTAGGCATTTTTTCATGTTCTTCATGAGTTTGCCAAGGTTTTGCCCATTTAGGATCAGTTTTGCCAGAAATGTCTCCGAACAGAACACTGACGCCGCTGTTCACCAATCCTCCAAAGAATCCAGATGAAGTATCAATAGCTTTAACCTTTTGGTTAACAACACGTTTGATTTGTCTGTGCTCTCTATGCGTTTGCCAAGGTTTTGCCCATTTTGCGTCAGTTTTTCCCGAAATATTTCCAAACACAATTTCAACTAATTTGTTAATAGTTTGTCCAATAAAACCGGATGTTGTATTAACAGCTCTCTTTTTCACTTCAACTACATTTTTATCTCCCATATGTTCATCATGTGTTTGCCAAGGTTTAGCCCATTTGGGATCAGTTTTTCCAGAGATATTTCCAAAGAAAAATCCTACAAATTTATTGATGGCTTGTCCAATAAAACCTGATTTTGTTACAAACTTTTTCTTCTCAACACTGACAGCAGGTTTACTTTTATGTTCTCTGTGCGTTTGCCAAGGTTTTGCCCATTTTGCCTCAGTTTTACCCGAAACATTCCCAAAGAAAATACTAACGAACTTATTGATTGCCTGACCAATGAATCCTGATGAAGTATCTATAGATTTTCTCTTAGTTTCAGGTTGTATTTGTCCATGGTCGTCATGTGTTTGCCAGGGCTTTGCCCACTTTGCCTCAGTTTTACCAGAAGCATTTCCAAAGACAATACTAACGAACTTATTGATTGCCTGACCAATGAATCCTGATGAAGTATCAATAGATTTTCTCTTAACTTCAGGTTGTATTTGTCCGTGGTCGTCATGCGTTTGCCAGGGCTTTGCCCACTTGGGGTCAGTTTTTCCTGAGATGTCACCAAATACTATACCAACAAATTTATTGATAGCTTGCCCTATAAACCCAGAAGATGTATTAACTTTTTTCTTCTCAGTTACAACCTTTTTGTGTTCTTGGTGGGTTTGCCATGGTTTCGACCACTTCTTGTCTCTTTTCTCCTTGTTCTTTCCCCCAAAAGCGGCATAAATTATTCTATTAAAAAGACTCTCCCTAGCTGGTGGAATGTATACTTCTGTGCGCACTGCACCTTTCTTTGGCTTCTCATTTTCTTTAACTACAATGCACTTAGGTATCACTACTTTTGATTCATCTTTTTTGGATTCAAGTTTAGAAGATTTCTTAACTTTTGTGGATTCTTCAACAGGTTTTCTAATTTCCTCTGACTGCACTTTCGTCTTCTTATTTCGTTTCTCTTCTGATTTATGTTTTGATTCTCTTTTAGACGAGGTTACTTTTTCCTCCGAAGTTTCGGGCTTGCTTTCCTTCTTCTTCTTTAGTTTCTGCTCCTCGTCCTCTAAAGTGGACTCTGGTTCTTTAGGTATTTCTGCAAATGGTATAAATCAAATTCAATTAATTTGTGATGAAAGTGAAATATTCCAGGAAAAATAGTGTATGAAACTTTTTTAAATATAATATTTTTATATGATTAACAATTTTACCAATATGAAATATTGAGTCCATTATAAAATCATAATTCTTAAGCCAATTAACTATTTGAGAAATTCATACTGTTCAATTTATTTTCAAGCTTTGAAAAAATTGAATTTATTTTCAAGCTTTTGAAATTTTCACTTTCTTTTTACGTATAAGAGTTACTTTATATTTTTTTTATATATATTTACGGACACTTCCCAGTATTGAACACTAATGGTAGTTGTAAATAGAATCAATCGCACCACTAGAAATTGCTGATTGTCCAATCTTGACATCCACTTTCCGCGAACAGTGAAGGTTCGTGTACTGCGACGCGTAGTTTTAGAATAGTGCCGGGTAAAGCTCGTACAGCGATTCGACGATATTTAAACAAACATCCCTTAGAAAGGGTGAAAATTGTCCGTTTTACCGGATAGGCAGCTCGCAAATGTTTAAGTCCTCAACTAAACTATTAATGTGACGTTTCAGCAAACGCGGATCTGTAAAACGGACACTTTTTCCCGTACATAAACTGTCCGTTGTAAGAGCTTTACCTGCATTACGTTAAATATATCCTGTATTGAAATTTCTCTCTCACCATTTTTCTCCTCCGTCTCTTCTTTCTTCAGGCCTTCATTCTGTAGGTTCCTGAGAGTGGCATCGATGTGAGGCTTACATGCCGAGTATGAAGGTTCTTCACCTGTGCAGAAACACGATTTGTAAACTCGGGTAATGGACCAATCACTTGCTGTGTGTAGTTTTCCTTACATATAACCTATACTACTGGAAATTTTGTTGAACAAAGTTGGTTTATGACTAACGAAGTATACATTCATTGTGTAAATTTAACTGATATTTATGTATTATGATAGTCATAACTTCAAGTAGGGTTGTGGCAATTTGCTTTTAAAATCATAGATCCCGGAAATATTATAGACGAAGAGAATTAAACAGTATTGAATCATTGAAACAAGTAGTAGGTATATAGTATTTGATACCATTTCATTTCGTCAGTGATCTTCTTCACAACTCTACGACTCATAAGCCTACTTTAATAATATGCATTTCAAAAAAGAATTTTACGGTACTTGGTTCAATGATAGTTTTGATCATTTACTATCCTATAATAGTATGACTTTATCTTTTTAAGCTAATAAAACTACCTGTAGTTTGAATAACATTTTACCTGACGTTAAACCAATAACAAGAAGGAGAAGAACAAGAACACCTCTCAGAGTCGCTGATGACGTCATCACTTTGATTGGTGAATGAAGGGGAACTGAAAAAAAAAGTTATATAAACAAATTTGAAATGAAAACTTTCGCATCCTTAAAAATAACATTAAATGAGAAGAATCATTACTGTAATCAAAAATATTTTTTTTTCTAACATATATACACGGATACACTTCCCTCAGATAATGCAATATTTTAAAAGGATCATTTATTTGGTCTCGCATTGTTATTTTTTTCTTCTTCAACCCTATATATCTAACTAGATGGTTAAACATTTTAATCTATAAATCTTTTCTCTCCCCATATATTATAGAATAATTATTACAACATTGAATTAGAAGAGTAGAAAAGAACAGAGGTTGCCAACTTTTTTATAACATTGCACCACTTTTAGAGTTGGTCACTGTACGACCACATCACTGTAATACGACCACATCGCTTTTTGTACGACCACATCACTGTAGTACGACCACATCGCTTTTTGTACGACCACATCACTGTAGTACGACCACATCACTGTAGTACGACCACATCACTGTAATACGACCACATCACTGTAGTACGACCACATCGCTGTAGTACGACCACATCACTGTAATACGACCACATCACTGTAGTACGACCACATCACTGTAATACGACCACATCAATGTAGTACGACCACATCACTGTAATACGACCATATCACTGTAGTACGACCACATCACTGTAATACAACCACATCACTGTAGTACGACCACATCACTGTAGTACGACCACATCACTGTAGTACGACCACATCACTGTAATACGACCACATCACTGTAGTACGACCACATCACTGTAATACGACCACATCACTGTAATACGACCACATCACTGTAGTACGACCACATCACTGTAGTACGACCACATCACTGTAGTACGACCACATCACTGTAGTACGACCACATCACTGTAGTACGACCACATCACTGTAGTACGACCACATCACTGTAGTACGACCACATCACTGTAATACGACCACATCACTGTAATACGACCACATCACTGTAGTACGACCACATCACTGTAGTACGACCACATCACTGTAGTACGACCACATCACTGTAGTACGACCACATCACTGTAGTACGACCACATCACTGTAGTACGACCACATCACTGTAGTACGACCACATCACTGTAATACGACCACATCACTGTAGTACGACCACATCACTGTAGTACGACCACATCACTGTCTAATAACTCATAATTTACCCTATTTTTCACTGTATAAATTTAATTCATGATAATATAATTTTTACTCTGTTTTTTTCTGACATTTTTTAAATTATTGAAAGTTAAATTTTTATTTGACAAATTTACAAAGGTATAAATTTTAGCTTCGTTTTTTTTTTATCTATACAAATTTTTGCAAAATAGATATTTAGGAATACTTGAATATTTATTATAGAGAAAAAATTTCAGTGGAAAAATGTATATTTTTGTGTTTATTTTATAGTGTTTACAGGTAGCATTATTTATAGTTTTTATCCTTTGAATCTGTATATTTCTGGCATGTATAGCACACCTATTGCCAAGATAACTATATAGTGACTGCAAGTGATTGAAGAATATACACCTTAGATATACTATCGGTAGATAAAATAACGGTACCTATCGATTATGAAATCGTAAACGTTTGAAAAACAAATCACTGATAATTTTCTATCGGACGGTTCCTCATTTACAATAAAATCAAAAAAATATATTAATTATTATTTTTTTTAATTTCATTTTAACATAATACCTGCAGGATCATGGATTCCAATTCAAATATTATTATTTATTATTTACTTTTTTCATATGTGATCGAAAATGTGGAGTCCGATAATTTGGAACCTATCCTAGCAATATTATTAATTATTTTGCGTAATATAACTATTTGAAGTGTAAATAATTAATTAATAAAAGGGGAATAATTCGTTGATCGGAAACATTCTTTTTGTCTTTTATAACACTTAATAATAGTCTTAATTAATTAAATTAACATTGTAACAGTAGTGACGTAATAGGTTTTTCAATACTAATTTCAATGTCACGGACACTGCACGACAACAGTGATTCTGTTTCTTACGTCTGGCTTCAAAAAAATTTGAATTCAAGATGGCGGAAAGGAAAATTCTAAATCCAAGATGGCGGAAAGAAAGATATGGTGTAAATGTTATTTAGGTATTAGTGTACCTAGTAGTTCCTCCTTCAGTGTAGCAGGTGCACGAATGTCCCCGTCAGATGCACTACCGAGTAACACTGGCCAAAACTGCCGGCATGTAGTTGGTGCCAACTGACGTACCGTAGCTACAGTCCGCAGAATAGGAAATGAGTTAACTTTGACCAGCTATACATTTGGGTCAACTTGGACCAGTTATACCATTGGGTCAACTCTTACCAGCTATGCCTTTGGGTCAACTTTGACCAGTTATACCTTAGGATCAACTTTGATCACCTATGCCTTTGGGTCAAATTTGACCAGCTATGACTTTGGGTCAACATTGACCAATTTTCCGACTCTGGGTCAACTTTGACCAGATTTTCTGACTCTAGGGCAACTTTGACCAGATTTTCCAACTCTAGGTCAACTTTGACCAGATTTTCCGACTCTAGGTCAACCTTGACCAGATTTTCCGACTCTGTGTCAACTTTGACCAGATTTTCCGACTCTGTGTCAACTTTGACCAGATTTTCCGACTCTGAGTCAACTTTGAACAGCTTGTTATACCTATGGGATATTAATTTCATTTTTCAAATTTCAGGAAGTTTTATCTTATGTTTCAGGATATTCAAAGTTAACTTTTAATTTATTTTTTTATTGAATAGATGTACATGACTATCTTTGATAACTGTGAACATTTTTTAAATTCATTCTTTTCAGCATTCTTTGAAGTTGATTGATTAATTACATTAAGTTATTTATTTTTCATGCTTAATTACGTAAGTAAAATTAATAAGCTAAGAGTGCCTGAAAATAAACAATATATCAAGTCACTGGTGATTTCATTTATTTAGCAAAGAAAGTGGCACTGAGATACAAGAGGAGGTGGAGGGTTAAAAGAGGTGGAAGAGAAGAGCAGCCAGAGGAGTAAAGAAGCTCCTCACCACACACTCCTCCGTGGCAAAGACTCCTCCCATTCTCCTCCAGTTTGTGTACAGTCCACTCCTCCTGATGAAATAAAGAGGAGTTGCTAAAATAAGCAATTAATTAACACACAGAAGTTATTAATTATTAAACATAATTAGAGGGGAAATTAATGGGGTGAGTTAAGTCCACATTTTCAGTTATTTAAGAAGAAAAACTACGTATATAAATGTTATTAGACTTTTATTTTAATTATTGTTTTTTTCTGAAATGATCGAAAATGTGTAGTAGTCCTATAACTCACAATTTATCCTCACATGAATTTCTATTTTATAAAAAAATCATTAAAATTACAAATAATTTGTCCTGTTTTTACATTACATTTTTGTTACTTATTTATACCGACATCGGCGACCAAACCCTAGTTGTGCTTGGGCGATTGGCTATTGGAAATTACTTCATCTATTACCATCAGTACGTTAATATGAATACAATGACTAATCTGCTTATAGCGAGCAAGCCGCTTGGGCGACCACCATGTATCCAGACCTTTAATGTTTAAGCCCCAGTCACACCGATCTAACTTTGTTGGGATGTTCCTTGAGCGGTGAAAAAATCATTATCGCTCGTTACAGTTCACCAGAAGTTGACTCTCGATATGACATTGCCGTATACGTTTGACCACCGCTGAGGTCCCTAAAGCCAAGGTCACACAGCCCGAACTTTGTTGGAGCGTTCTTTGAAAAAAAGGAGTTTGGAATGAACTTCGACAACGCTCGTTACCGTGCATAAAAGGGAGAACGAATCCAGGTAAGACGTTCTACGCATGTGGGTGTTGGCTCGGCGAGGGTTTAAAGTTGGTATAGCGGAGCTGAGCAGATAAAAATCGATCAGAAATTCTAATAGATTTTTGATAGAAATCGACCATTGAAGTTCATCAATTGAAGGCCCGGTCACACAAGAGGAACTTAGCTGGAGCACTCCTGAAGCGAGGACAAAAACTCATCACCGCTTGTTACCGTTCAACAGACGTTGGCGTCAGTTCAGACAACGCCGTATACGCCCGACCAACGCTTGTGATCACTCCTATCGTTCCGAAAGTTTTGAACTTCACAAAATAATTCGAGCGGTGAGGAACGTAATACCCAAAATAATACCCAGTCAAAGCTTGGCACCATTAAACGTAAGTTTGTGGACGTTTGGATCCGCTAGGCCAACGCAAAAATCTTAAACGCTGAACTCACCGTCAACTTTTCCCGGGTGGTGATTAAACGTTGCACAAACTTAGGTAGAGCGGTTGTAAGCGTTTTACTTGCGGAAACTGGATTGCTGGAACTGTGCCGGGCATTGAAGTGGCGATGAACTGTGGTGGAGGTCGCACAACTTCATACCGCTAACCCATTAATCGCTGCATTTAGCAACCGTTAAGCCAACATTATAGCAACGCCGACTTCAGCGGTACACCGCAATAGCAACGACAAAGTTTTCGATTTTCTCCCCATTTCGTGTGAGGAAAAAATATATACAATTTTGTACAAAATGTGAAGGAATCGAAAACAAGTGCGTTGCCATAAAGCCTGCGTTGGCTTAACGGTAGCGAGCATTGGTTTAGCGGTGAATCCAGCGCCCACGAACATGCGTCCAGCAGTATCAAACGTTGACTGGGCATTGCTGGAGCGATGGTGTACCGCTCCACACTGCTCGCAATATTTTGTACAGCTCAAAACTGTCGGAGCGTAAGGGTGTGTACAGAGAGGAAGCAGGTTGCCAGAGCGATGGTTGCCTGCGCCTGGTCGTATCGCAAACCAGCGCAGGAAGGTGTTCACAGAATATGCAAGAAAGCAGGTAGTTGCGAGTCAACCGGTGAGCTGTGACTTTGTGAGTGTCATATGGTAAGTAAAATGTCTAGCTCGTCGTCAGACGATGATTTGTTGGTGCTTGACAACTTGCATATAAAATTAAGGAGGAAGCGTATCAAAGTGCACTCAATAAATAGCAAGAGGAAAGACCTCCACAAGAATATATATATTTATTTTATTGGGCATTTAAGAAAACTACATAATATTATACTGTATTGAGTAAAGATTTATTCATTTTTCACTTCAGTATAATTTACCAATAATTAATTATGCTCGTACGTTTTCTATGGAATAATCGAAACGCCTTCACGTGTTGCATCAGATAGTTTTCTTTTGTAATTACCCAGATTGCCTCTAGAGGGAGAACTGTTAAAAGAAAATGCAATATTATTTGAGGTAAAACTAAACTATTTTCGAACAGGATGGCGCCTGATCAGCTGGGGTACGGTCAAGAGCCCCCCGGTCACGAGCCCCCCCCCCCCCGGTCATCAGCCCCCCTAATTCATAAGCCCCCCGTTCGCGAACCCCCCCCCCCCGGTCATCAGCCCCCCTAGGTCATAAGCCCATCCTCCCTGTTTTTTTAATTCTTATTTACCTAGTTAAATAAATGAAGAACTACTTAGATAGAAATAACTGAGAGTTGCTAATGTAGTTTGTTGTATCCGCTAATTTGTTGTACTGCACACTTTTATTTTATGTTTAATCAGTAGTGAACTATAAAAGTGTCAATAAGGATTAAATAATATAGGTAAATAAGGATTAGAAAACAGGGGGGCTCGTGACAAGGGGGATCTTTACCGGGGGGGCTCTTGACCGGGGGGCTCATGACCGGGGAGGGGGCTTATGACCTACACCTGGTCAGCTTACCGGAAAGAAGAACAAATCAATCAGGAAAACAGGTTAAAGCGGGTTGCCACCACTAACATGTTCGAGCCTGTTTTCTCTGCGAACAGAACACTTGTTTTTTCAATTACGGAAGCAGGTACGCGCCGGTAGCCTGCGCGGTCAAACTTGCTTTCTCTCTGTGCGCACCCTTAGAAGGGACTAAGTGTTGGCCCAGCACATACGGCGCTAACGGGGACAACCTTCTGTGAACGGTAACGAGCGGTGATAATTTTTTAATTTTTTTCACTGTTCAAGGAATGCTCAAACAAAGTTCCGTTGATGTGACCTAGGCTTAAAGGTATCTCCTACCGCTCTGAAAGTTCTGAGTTGCACAAAGCATTGCTAGCAGTGTAAAGAGCGGGTCAAAGAGGTGCACCGCTGAAGCCGGCGTTGCTATAGCCAGCAACGGTAGCGAGAGGCAGCAAAGTTGGTTTAGCGGTATGGGGTTGTAAGACATTCATACCAACGCCAAACCTAAGTTCATCATCGCAAAGGATCGCTGCTACAACGCCCGACATCGTTTCATCAATCTCCTTTCTGCGCATAAAACGTTATAACCGCCCAACAAAAGTTTGTACAACGTATAATCACCGCCCGGGTAAAGCTGGTGAAGCATATAAGTCGTCTAACGTTCAAAATTTCAGCGTTGACCTAGCGGACCCAAATGTCCACGAGCTTGCGTCTAGCGGTGCCAAATTTTGACTGAGCGTTGTTGAATGCTCCTCACTGCTTGCAATATTTTATGCAGCTCAAAACTTTTGGAGCGGTAAGAGAGACCATATGCGGTGGTCAAGCGTACACGGCATTGTCTGAACAGGGGCTAACTTCTGGTGAACGGTAAAGAGTGGTGATGACTTTTTCTCACCGCTCCATGGCAGAAAAGTTCTTGCGGTGAGACGGGGCCTTACGCATTAATTTACTTGATATTATTCCCCAATTATTAATAGAAACATTTCTAAAAGAAAATACACTAATATTTCAATAATTAATCAAAGAAGCTTCTATATATTATAAATACCGATCAAAACATAACCTTCTGCAATTTGCAAAGGTAATTATATTGATATGAATACTCAATAACCGTACACTCCCTAAAGACAATTAGTGCCATCGTTACCTTCACCATGTGGGCCCCTTTCTCCGCCACAAGGGTTACGAAAGCGTTAGGCGCCGCACTAAAGTGAGACGGTATCACGGATGCGTCAGCGATGCGTAGATTGGACACGCCTCGTACTCTGAAATAATTAGGGTAAGTTACGAATTATCGGATAGTTCTACATTTTCGACAGTAAAAGAAACTATAATAATAAGTTAATAACTCAATTAACATAAGTTTAAATGGTAAAATATTCAATTATATATATATAGTTTTTTTTATCAATCAGCATTTGTTACTTCAGTTCGAGGTCCACCACCGATTCCCCATCTGCCCCCATCCTGTTGGTCCCTATGGGATGATACCCAGTGAAGGAGGCGGTCCTGATCAGGCAGGCAAGTTCCCCATCACTTAACGATTGGGATGAGCCTGAACAGGGGAAGGAATAAATATTAGTGACCTATTTACGTAAAGACCGATAGGATTCTAGGGTAATGAATCAATTACAGGACGCTTTGTTTCACTAAGAATTACTGGAAAGAAAATTTCATAAAAAGAATTATTAATTATTATGGTTAAAAATATATATTTATATTTTATTTTATATATCTTCACTATATCTTCACCTTTTTTTATGCATTCTTAATAATTTAAATCGTTTTCAAACAGAAAAATGTTATCTTTAAAAAATATATTAACCACTTGGATTTCTCATGTCGTCCGGTAATTGAGTATATACCCTATTTACAGTTGACTCACCCTCTTTCCTCCGCTCCCTACATTCCTCCATGTTGGGGTAGTGAAGGGAGGCATTTATTTTCCTCATGGAGGGGGTGTGTACTATGTCTTCTATAAGTCGGAAACCTGAAAAAAGTAGAAATGCATCAACACACGAAGGTATCGGTATAATTTGTAAATACCAAATGTTTTAAAAAAGACTTTATAAACTATGATAGCTTTGTAAATTACAAACAAGCTTACAATTCTTTAATTAACACTAAATGTTGCAATTGAAGAGTAACGGCTAGTAGCTATATTCAAACACAGGTGGCAGCACGACCCTATTTTTGAAACCGGAATATCCGAGAGTGGTTCCCTAAATTTCATAAATTCAATAAAAAAAATGTCAGTTTAAATAACTGTAATGAAATAATATATAGCTGAAAATCAGAAAAGAATACAAAAATACTTTTCTGGAAATAAAAAAGTAGCAGAAATCAAAGGCACGATCCCAAAATTAGTAAAATAGAACAGCAAATGAGGCTAATGTCTATCAAACAATTGGGGATGAAGGGTCTGTCGTTCAACAGATTCTCTTTAGGCACGATCTAATTGGTAGAAAGAGCCCTTTTATCCGACATGACCACTGAAAAGTGCCCCAAATGTTCGATAGATCCTTTATTTTACCATCATTTCAATTCTGTCAAAGTCTGGCAATATTCAACAAAATTTGCCATATTACTCATTGCCGTTTCTTTTTCTACTAATACTTACTAGAACTGTTCAATGTACATTATTTACTATTGAGTATACATTATAATCCTTCTAATGTAGCTTGACCATCATATGATTTTAATAGCATACTGTCACAATCCTATTGACTCCTATCCTTCTGTATACTTACCCTCTGCCAAGCAGCGAACATCTCTCTCCATACTGAGGTACTGGGGCTGAATTAGAGGACTGCCATAGGTGCCCTCAGGATTAAGTGTCACCCTCCCCTTGCTTTGTGGATTGAGACATGAAGAGACGAGGAAGAAGCCATCCTTACCCTCAATGTCGGGGAAGAGACCATCGAATGTCTGGGAAAAGAGATGGAAAATAGATTGAATAAATCATCGGATTGAAGTTGATGGGATGCTCCAAAGAGACACCATGGCTCCGGCCACCAAGTAAAAAACAACTAAATACTTACAGTAACCTACTCTCAACCTGGCCAGCAACTTTCGTTCACACAGGGCATATATCCCACTGAGTCAGTGCGGAACTCGAACGCTCAACCTCACTCACTTGAGACGACAGCTCATACCACTGAGCTACTGAGAGACCTAAATCATCAGATAGTACAATGTCAAATAGTAAGCTTCAATTTTTACCTCCTTTTCGAAATTAGCAGCGAGTGAATATTGACTTCTGTCAGTAACGTTCATTGTCAGCATCATGACTGTAACTTTGAAAGCTGGTGACCCCTCAGATGGCGTAGAAATTCTGTCAAATGAAGTAGGAAACTTGTCCATTGACGTGGAAACCTGTTTCGATGATACATTTGTCTTGCTCGTTTTTGTATTAAAGGCGTCAGATGCTGTAAAATACGATGTAGCAATTGAACTGACAGGAGATGTGGATTGGCTGTCAGGAGTGACAGGGGAGCTGCCAGATGACGCGTTATGTCTGTCAGATGACGCGTTATTTCTGTCAGATGAAACATTCTCTCTGTCAGATGAAGCATTCTGTCTGTCAGATGACACACTGGTGATATCAAGAGAAATATTCTCTGCCGTGGGAAAATGTTTGGTCACCATACCAGTGATGCCAGACTGCGCCAACGGACCTGTGAAAAGAGCTTCAGTTGAAGGATAATAAGGCAAAGGAGCTATCTACCACTTTGACTCTCTACTTATGCTCCATTCTCCGTGAGAAAAAGATATATTGAACGATAGACTCTTTACTCTATTCATCCTTTCGTTAGAATAAGGCAAGAATATCATTTAAATTTAATAACAAAAAGTGAACTGCATCTGCTGACTTTGTTCATAAGGCCACTTTACTTTCAGACTGCTTTTACAAGTCCCTTGTATTTATTTTCATTTTAACATAGGCGATATGATCTTAATTCAAAATCGGACATTAAACTGCCTATTAAATTTTCAAATAATTTATCAAACCATCGATATTTACAGAAACTTTAAGACTTTAAAGTATGTTTTCACTAAATCAACCCTTTATTCACTCTGTCAGTGAAGTTTTGATACTCAATTTTAAGTGACTAAATAGGATCACGAGAACCAAGAGGTTTAACTTTACCTTCCTTGTCCCACCAGTAGCGAAATAAACTGTCCAAGGACAAGAACTCGGACTCCTTGTCGAACTCGTCCAAAGGCGAACTTACGAACACAGGCAGGTTCAGGTGGTCTCGAAGGTTCTGTCCCACGGATGGAGAAGATACCACTGTCGATATCTAAGAAGGAATGCAAACAAAAATTGTTGAAGAATTATCGGAGGGAAAATCCATTTTGGATATTTATAAAAATTAAAAGATGTTACCATGAATCCTCATTTAAATATGTATTTTTTCATACAAAATTCATTCGAAAAGCTTCTATTATTTATTTCATTGAATGCATGATATCAAATAAAATATTTTAAAATTTCAATGAAATTTTAAAGAATTTAAAAAAATGATATCAATTAAAAATTCATTTTAATTCTTTTTTTCATTTTTCCTTCATAGATTAAATTTTAAAACAGCTCACTTCAATCTCCTCCAGTTGCTTCACTTGCCCCACCCCACTCCGCATGAGGATGACGGGGGAACCAATCACTCCCCCACTGAGGATAACCTCCCCCCGGGCATAAGTATGACGGGTGAAATTCGCATTACCGTACTGGTACCATTCGACCCCTACGACTCTCTTGCTCTCGTCTAGAATCACCTGAAAATGAAATCTAATTATTATCCTATAGGATATTAAAAGGTTGGGATATAATAAACTAATTAATAGTAGTTTTACCTGTTTAACAGTACAGTTTTACCTGTTTAACAGTATAGCTTTACCTGTTTAACAGTATAGCTTTACCTGTTTAACAGTATAGTTTTACCTGTTCAACAGTATAGCTTTACCTGTTCAACAGTATAGCTTTACCTGTTTAACAGTATAGCTTTACCTGTTCAACAGTATAGCTTTACCTGTTTAACAGTATAGCTCTTTACCTGTTTAACAGTATAGCTTTACCTGTTCAACAGTATAGCTTTACCTGTTTAACAGTATAGCTTTACCTGTTCAACAGTATAGCTTTACCTGTTTAACAGTATAGCTTTACCTGTTTAACAGTATAGTTTTACCTGTTCAACAGTATAGCTTTACCTGTTTAACAGTATAGCTTTACCTGTTTAACAGTATAGCTTTACCTGTTTAACAGTATAGTTTTACCTGTTTAACAGTATAGCTTTACCTGTTCAACAGTATAGCTTTACCTGTTTAACAGTATAGCTTTACCTGTTTAACAGTATAGCTTTACCTGTTTAACAGTATAGTTTTACCTGTTCAACAGTATAGCTTTACCTGTTTAACAGTATAGCTTTACCTGTTCAACAGTATAGCTTTACCTGTTTAACAGTATAGCTTTACCTGTTTAACAGTATAGTTTTACCTGTTCAACAGTATAGCTTTACCTGTTTAACAGTATAGCTTTACCTGTTTAACAGTATAGCTTTACCTGTTTAACAGTATAGTTTTACCTGTTTAACAGTATAGCTTTACCTGTTTAACAGTATAGCTTTACCTGTTTAACAGTATAGCTTTACCTGTTCAACAGTATAGCTTTATCTGTTTAACAGTATAGCTCTTTACCTGTTTAACAGTATAGTTTTTTAACTGTTCAACAGTATAGCTCTTTACCTGTTCAACAGTATAGCTTTACCTGTTTAACAGTATAGCTTTACCTGTTTAACAGTATAGCTCTTTACCTGTTCAACAGTATAGCTCTTTACCTGTTCAACAGTATAGCTTTACCTGTTTAACAGTATAGCTTTACCTGTTCAACAGTATAGCTTTACCTGTTTAACAGTATAGCTTTACCTGTTTAACAGTAGCGGAGACAATCACATGGAGGTTTTTTCTCCCGTAGGCTGTTTTTAAGTATCTGTTTAGTGTAGAATGACGTCTGCCTTGTGAAATGGACGTCAGTACGGACGTAGGGGTCAGAGGGGGGTCTGTGAAAGATGGGGGGTAATAATTTAGCAGAGGGTTTAACGTTGAAACCAAAGGACGTATCTCTAACGTCAAAAGGAAGTTAAATGAAAGGTACTGTAAGAAGCAGTCAGAAAGGAAAGTGGCTCCATGAACAAAGTCACCTACCACCAGTTGGTAACGTAGCTTATGGATGCAGAAAAGCTACTCCGTGATAAAAGATTAATTATTTGAAATGATAACTTAATGACAATGAACTTTAATTGGATAGTAAGATGGAAATAAAAAGAAATGGAATTTTATAATATTTTGTTGCATAACTTTTTTGCGACGTAAAATTGAGCAGTTTTGTATTAAGTAAAATAGGAATCGTATGAAAAATATGCAATGTTAAAAAAAATTGTTTGCTATATATTAATAAGTGTTTATGCAACCACTTACAGAGTAAAAGTATCCAATTTTAACCCAAGTAACCTAGCACTCAAAAGTTTGCTCACTAACCTAGGCACTGGCGCGTGCGAACCAGTCCTCACTAAAACTCTTATAAAATCTTAACCAAGTGACTTTTCAATATTTTTTCTTCATAAAAACCTTTACTTGATATTTACACATCCATTGGCAAACGACAAAGAATAATCTTCAGTTTAAAATAAAAATTAACAAACATTTTTCCAAGAGGAGTGGTGCTAGGACACTACAGTTATTAAGTCATCTCACCTAAATTCTTAACCGCTTCATCAAAGACTTTATTTCCAATGGATCTCTCTTTGTGGATGTTAGCAGATCCATCAGGGCACGTCACACCCCAAACTGAGATATCTGAGGCACTACTCTGGAACAAATAGGTAGGGTAAACACACAGTAACCTGTACGACACAGTGGAACAATTATCATATCATAACATATGTTCTGCGAAATTTGCCGTTTTTTGCACAATCTCCAGAAGACGCTGCGCCTTTTTTTAGGATCTTGTAAATGTCCGACAATCTCGAGAGTGTGTAATGGTCTCGTGCGCGAATTAGCAATAGGGAAAATCTCGATATTGCAAAAGTGTCAGTTACGCGTTTTATCAAATATCTTATTATTATTAATAGCAAGTAATTTTATGCAGAACATTTCCTAATTTTTTATTTAATTTAACAGACGATATTTTTACATTAAAAACAAAGGGAAAATAAATGAGGTCAATTTCAAACGTTCGACAGAATGATTGATATCCCCCGGCTAGGTTTGATAGTGACAAAATTTATACTTTACTTTTTTTTTTTTTTTAAATAGGTATACCTTATTTTGCTAAAAAAATAGTCATATTTTCGGTGAAAGTGTGATAATTATTGGTTCACATTGAATAATGTTAAATATATTAATAAAAATAAATAAGGCTAGTTATATCGACCGGGGTTTTTTTGGACCGGGATTTTTTTACTTGTTTTCTTTTTGTCCTGGGGGTTTATTGCACGGGGTATTTTTCACGGTTTTTTTTGGCCTGTAATCATACAAATGATAAAACAAAAGACAAAAGTACAAAAATACCAGTCACTAGTCAAGTAACTGCAGCAAGCAAACCAAAGTTAACAACCGAACAGAAACGGAACATGTTAAACCCAGGAACGACCACAGTGCCTAAGAGGCTTGGTCTGGAGGAACTATTACTTTTTACCATTGAATATTGACTTGCGTTGCTGGAAATTTGAGATTTTTATTGTTTAAGACCTATTTAAGCAAAATCAATGGAAATTATGTAATACATTTATTTATTATATAATTATATTATAACATTTTATTACAATGCATAAATCTAAACCTCTGGTGAAGAACATGAGCTGTTGCGTCACATTGTAACAGGAAATATAGCTACTATACCTGTAAGTGATGCTACCATTATAATGAAAAATGTGACACAGCAGCGATATTACTTCACCCGGGCTTCAGATGCCCATTTCATCAAAAATAATGTAAAACAAAATAGACCAAATTTTGTGACTTATTTTCACTGATAATTTATACGATGAACAAATACGTAATAGACAAAGAACAAAATTTCACACCCAAGTTAATTAGTTTTCAAATTATGCATCAATCTTTAAAACCGGACCAGGCATCTAAGGCTCGCTGGTCGTTCCATGTTAAAATAGAAAAGATAATTCTTCAAGTTTTCTTTAAGTAACTATAATTCAACGTTAATTACAAATATATTACCAAGTCATTATGCATAGAGCTTTAACTATCATATTTTGATGAGATGGACCAATTAAATGCATAAATAATTGATTATCTACTCCATCACTGTTGGTCCTGCTTCATATCCTTTACGTGCCTTGCTCACTCTCGAGATTGTCACCCATTTTCGTATATCCTAAAAACGCGTAGCACATTTTCGGCAAATGGTGCGGAACACACATACCTTTATTGATACAATATAAAGAAGCTAGGTCATCCGTCCCCTTGAAAATTTCAATTTATCAAAGACTTACATCTAAATCGTCCTCTCGGCCGCATATCATTTTTTTGACGAAAGGCTTCAGCTGTTCAGGTTCCCACCCAGTTAGAGACTGTCGCTGTTGCCATCTGTCGGTAGAAAGGAAAACTAGAGGCAGGTTACAGTACTCGGAAAATGGGTGTTAATATAAAGGGTAAGTTCTTAATTATCGGTCAGGTCTACATTTTCGGACACGTAGGAAAAATATATATATATATCAAATTTCATATCGCAAGAGAATGATTATTAATTGACGAGTAACTAATTAGAGATATAATATTTAATTATCTTAAACGCATACTTTATTTTATAAAGGCTATTCATTTCACATAGATATAAAGTTATGGTGGGGCCATAGACGATTAAATGTGGACCCTATTTAATCTTCTATGGCTCCACCATACCCTTCTCTCTGGTATATAGCATTGTACCACTTTACTTCTTGTACTCCTGTTCATCTCCCAGAGTGAAGATATTGTAGTTTATTTGTCCCGATCCTCCCATCATTTTTCCTCTGGGCCAATACGATCTCTGAGAAAATGGGAGACTTTATTTATATTTGTACCATGCAAAAATGTTGGAAAGTAATAAATATAGCAATAATGTATCAAGTGTAACCAAATAAAATGATACAAATAATATTACACTAGGGATGAACTCTTACGCTGAAAAACATTCATACAATATCTATTTACAGTCAATACAAATAATATTCCACTAGGAATGAACTCTTACGGTGAAGAACATTCATACAATATCTATTTATAGTCAATACAAATAATATTCCACTTAGGATGAACTCTTACGGTGAAAAACATTCATACAATATCTATTTACAGTCAGTACAAATAATATTCCACTAGGAATGAACTCTTACGGTGAAGAACATTCATACAATATCTATTTACAGTCAATACAAATAATATTCCACTTAGGATGAACTCTTACGGTGAAGAACATTCATACAATATCTATTTACAGTCAATACAAATAATATTCCACTAGGGATGAACTCTTACGGTGAAGAACATTCATACAATATCTATTTACGGTAAAAAAAATACAAAGTTTCCTACAAATGTGAAATAAATAACCTGTGAAAAAATTATACTCAAATACACTTTTCTCTGGTTGTACAATGTAGGTATTGTACTCACCCTACTCTTCATGCCGAGGGTTGAATTGGTTTGTTGCTCTGTGAAGTAACCCCAATCGTAGCGACTCCTCTGAAGTAACACGGAGGAGAGGGGTAAGTGGGAGTACCATGGCTCCTCAGGTCCAGCCTCTAGGAGGAGCACCTGAAATGCAACAAATGATTATTGTGTTATCTGCAACTTTACGTCAAGGAAAACAGCGATATGCTATTTTTAACTGGAACATATTTTAAAGTTATGCAGTGTACTAAATGGAATTATTCGAAATAATATGAACAGTATTGTAGAATAATTCTGAAGTATATAATATTTGAATAATTTTAAAGCCCAATATTTTCCTATAAACTAAAACTATTTTCATTCCACCTTTTAGGTCAGAAATCATATCTCATTTCCCTTCTAATATTACGTTACCTAATTACCATAGAACGTGATAAACTACTGTAAAACTGTTTGCCAATATGCATAGGTGAACTAATGTGACTGTACACAAATTATTCGTGTATAAAGAAAACAGAATTGTCACCTTGTAAAGTTTGTTTTCACTGAGTCTGGCAGCCATGACACAACCCGCTGTCCCGCCCCCTACTACTATGAAGTCGTAGAAGGTATCAGCCTGGGGCAGGATGCCCTCAGAGGCGGAGAAGAGGCCTATCCACATTGAGGACAGAGCTATGATGGTAGCCATTGAGAAACCTAGGTATTTTAAATATAATTTGAAAAATTTAATCTTAAAATAAAAGTTAGTTAGTAATTAAGTTATAAGGGATAACTTTGAGGTTCAAGGAAAATTCGGTCTCAGAATTTCCCCCTGAATCCCTCTGCTGCCAGGTCATTTAACAATCATAAAGTGTAAAGTACAACACACTAGCGGATACAACAAACTACATAACGGTCATTCATTTACGTTGAGAGTTTCAAAATAGTCTTCATTTATATACAAATATATGAAGATTACTTTAAAACTCACATCATAAATGCATGGCCGTAATGTAGTTTGTTTTATCCACTAGTATGTTGTACTCCGTTGGCTGAGTATTTTTCATTCCGATACCGTAAGTTCCGAGACAGAATTTTCCCGACTGAAATTTTCTACCACTTTCATATGACATATGATTATTACAAAGCTGTTATATATTATGTATTTCAAGCTTTCTAGTTTAATTTTTATCAATTATACAATATTGAACAGTAATTACCTAAATATCTCCAGTGGTAAGGTGAACTTACCCAAATATCTCCAGTGGTAAGGTGAACTTACCCAAATATCTCCAGTGGTAATGTGAACTTACCCAAATATCTCCAGTGGTAAGGTGAACTTACCCAAATATCTCCAGTGGTAAGGTGAATCCTCTAAATTCATCTCATCTGAATTTGTATGCCGGTCCATATTTGAAACTATAAAATAAAAGGTATAGTAATTTATAATTATGAGCTATATACGACGTTTAGAAAACAGGAAAACTAAAGTTATGGTGGGACCATAGATGATTTTGGGTCTTTCCCATTTGACGACCCCACCAGATTTAATTTAAATTATTTTTTTATATGTATTTTTGTCCATAGAATCAGAACTAATACTTTTCGAGATATGAGGGTTTAAAGTTATTTATTTCCTATGTAATACTGAAGGATTGAGAACTTTAAAAACTCGTGTTTTCATTGAAATTACTTAAACAATATAGATTTTTTACATGTAACAGTAATGCAGTTTGTTGTACTACACACTCCATGATTGATTAATGACCTAGTAGGGGGGGGGGGGGGGTGGGGGGCACGCCCCCCGAAATACATATATCGAATATATTTCCAGTTTCCGTGATACTTTCAATTTATTACTTCAATGCTGATATATGTGTAATGGGGGGCGTGCCACCCCCATACCCCCCTGACAGGTCATTAAATAATCATGAAGTGTGCAGTACAACAAACTAGCAGATACAACAAACTAAATTACAGTTATCTTTGACCAAGAAGCGTGAAAACACGAGTTTTTTCAAAGTTCCCAATCCTTCAGTAATACATAAGAAATAAATAACTTTAAACCCTCATATCTCAAAAACTATTAGTTTCTACAAAAAAACGTTTTGATTTTCGGATTCTATGGACAAAAATACAAATAAAAAAAGTAATTTGAATTAAATTTGGTGGGGGTCGTCAAATGGGAAAGACCCAAGATTTTAAATAGAATCATAATTTTCAGTAACCTTAACTTTTTCTCATAGATATAATATAAATATTTATACTATGAAAAATTTCTACATAGGTACAATCAAAGAAAAGAGTTCCCAAAGGATGTTAATTTCTCAAATCACATTTTTCAAATTTTATATCATTTTCCAATCTTACAAATTTCTCATTGTGTACCCGACTAATTTTAAAATATCTGCAAGCATTACAATAAGTAAATATTACTTTTGTAAATGTGGAATTCACTTTGGATACACTTTTCTTTGCCTGTTCTTCTTTACATCAATATATACGTTGTTCCAGTAGAGCACTACACTATAGTTACTAGTAAGTAAGATAGGGAGATTTAGAGAGGTACACTGGTGGCACTTTGCAGGTTTCTCTACTAGGTACCTATAGGGATTACATAATCTCTAGCTATTGATATAATAAAAGGAAACTATAGAAAGAAAGGTATAATACCTATTTCATAAATTAGATATACTACTTATCAGAAAAAGTTTTTTTTAACTATTTTCTTCTTGCATTTATTAGGTCAATAACACGTTTTAAATTGAGAAGTGGAATCGATATCTTTTTTGTACGATACTACATGAATGAAATTAATATTGATTAGAATAATTGAAATAAGGTTCAAAATTGATGATACCATATTAAATTACTATGTTTTCTTTTCGATTAATTTTGCATTATATTCACATTATTGTTCTATACTACAGCAATTAAGTACTCTTTGCGTAGCTATATATTTATAGTACCTATTCTTTCTATTCATAGATACAGTGAAATAACTTGTTTACGATGAAAACATTCTTTTCAAATGACCTCATTTTTTTTACTTAAAATATTCTAATTCTAGAGAGCCTGTATACGCGTATCGGGACAATAGATCTATAAATTCAACAACATCCGTAAGATTTCTCTAGAATAACCCATTCTCTGTTGCTTTTGATTTATTTATACTTTAGTGAGTAATCTAAACTCGTTATATTACGTCATAAAATATGCACGCGATGCTAGAAACGTAAACTTTGTGGCTATTTTGACTCGGTGCCAACGCCGAGCATGAGCATCGATATAAGATGAATGTAGCCTCGTAAATGTTCAGTCTGAGAAAGTTAGACAGTGAAACAGCAGCTAAAAAATCCTTATTGAAATTTCTCCCTTCATTTAAAAGTATCTGAAGATTCATCACAATTTGTAATGTCTCTCGCGTCACATTTTCTTCCTATAACAAAACGTGGTAACTTTTTTGAAGATGATTTCTTCAGTGATTTCCAGCCAGAATACTCCTCTGCCGTTCATGATGTTCTGGGCAGATGCGCTGGACGCTCCTTATTGGCCGACCAGTTTGCCAATTACAGAAAAGCGCGCCAATCCGAACCGGAAGACGACGCGTCTCTTGCAGCTTCAATTTCCGACACACCGGAGCAGTACGTGGTGAGTTGGCTAAAATTTAATGCCTCAAGATTCATTAAATTAGGATATTTTGAATAGAATAGGTTTTATATAATTTAGGTTGAAGAAAGTAAATTAAAATTTAATCATTAACCTTATAAAATAACTTTTTTGCAATTACATTCTTCAAGACCCTTGTACTTACTTCTTTTTTTGCATCGGCGATATTGCCTTTGGTTTAGAAGCAGACGTAAACTCCTACTAAATTAATTATAAATTTAGATGTATGTAGCTATCGATACCAATATTCAAATTCATAAAATCTTGAAAATTTATTGAAAAAAGATTTTACAAATTTTTTGATGAAAAAAAAAATAAAGTTCTAAACATATAAAAAAGAGAGAATTTATGATTCTATATAAAACAATTATTGAAATTTGATATTGAATTCTTTGATATTTAACTCTTTGAAGCATAATATGAATTTAAAAATATTTACAAAAATATCAAAAGTCGTTTTTTATTACGACCAAATATTAGCTAGACTAGAATTCCACCGAATTCCACACGATTATTTAGATTAAACTTTTTAAATAAATTATGAACCTATATATACCTGATTAAAGTTCAAAGCAGTGGATTAATCAGAATATCATATTTCCACCATAGCTTAACTCTCAATCAGTTTAGGTGGGTAATTAATTTGATACTTTGATTTATATACCTGCAGGTATCATATTCATCAATTAAAATTAATGTTAAATAATAATTAATTATTAAATATTTTTCTTACGCATTTTTATGTAAATGTGGAACCGTCCGATAACTCGGAACTTACCTTACTGCCAAAAATATTTTACAGTGAATAAAATTACTGATGATTAATGTAACATAATTTATATACAGGGTGACGCTAAAGTTCTGGGACGAATAAAATACAGTAAAACTCCCAAGTTATGAAGTGCTTCGTTATGAAGCACTCGAGTAATGAAGGACCTGAGTTATGAAATGCACCTGAGTTATGAAGTATTTTCTATGTTTAAATTATAGAAAACGATATAAGGCATGAATTTCGTCCTAGTTATCTCTGAAAAATCATAGTTTTTTCGGAGATTTAATGATAGAAAACTATCAAGTGTCCCCGAGTAATGAAGTGACTCTGAGTTATGAAATAACCAATACTTCATAACTCAGGAGTTTCACTGTATATCAAATAAAATATTTGAAAATGTAAAAGTGCTTAAAATATATTATAGAGAAAACTGAGAAGCCATGCAAAGAAGTTTATTAAATAAACCCTTCTCTTATTCGAATGACGGCCTTCAATCTGTCGGAGTTGCTTCAACCGCAGCACGCAACTCATCCATTGGCAGTTTTGCTCATTTCCATTTGAGTTCTCGTTTAACAGTTTAGTTTTTATTATACTGTTGCATTAGAATATCAGCACACATTCTTCTCCAATACTTACCACACGCAGAATTCCATCGTATTAAATCAGATGCGAACTTTCCTGCTCGTTGATAATTTTCTGTCACTACTTTGCCTCTCCACAGAAAGGGCCATTAACTTCTTAAAAATGAGAGATGAGACTTAAAATAAGTTATATATTATATTGAACATTATTAACTGTGAAAATGTACGGAATTTGCTCATATTAGTTCACATATAAGTAATTTATTTACAATGAACAAAATGCGGTCTAGAAATTTTGTGTCGCCCTGTGAAGAAAGTATCAAACTATAATTACTCACCTATTCTGATTTACGAATAAGAATTATGATGATTGGATTTCAATACTTTCAACAATTTATTAGTTACTTTGCACTTTCATCACACAGTTTTCATCATTTCAATGTACGATAAGCCAGGCTTTCAAAACCATTTTCTTTCAATCTAGTTCATAGAAAATGAAATGTTTAAAGAGTTACAATTATATAATAAATCGAGTCATAGCTGTCTCATATTACCATTTGTAATAACTCTGAGTCGTGATTCTGGTAATAAAAGGAAGGCCAGCCTGCATATCATTACATATAATAGTTAACATAAATAGACTAGTAACTAAGGTTGTGTGACAATATTCGACTAAATCATAGATCCAGGAAATACTATAGTTCAAATATATTATTTATGTTCTTAGTGGCAATTGCTTCAAAACATACTAGGGTAAGTTACGAATTATCAGTCAGTACTACGTCTTTGGTCATATAAGAAAAAACAATATAAAATTATTATTATTTGTAGGGTTGTGACAATAGGCTTTTAAAATCATAGATCCTGAACATCTTATAGACGGATTGAATTAAAGACTATTTAATCGTTCTAAATCTGCGGTATATAGTACTTGATACCATTTAATTTCGCTTCGTCTATGATATTCTTAAGATCTATGTTTTTTATATCATCACAACCCTAATAATGACTTATTATAATTATACCTCATCGGTCAAAAGCGTTCAGAAGAAGAGAAATATTTTCATGTCATTGATGGAGGAGGAGTTGAGTGTTATACTGGCTATACCTTGGCATTTTGCCGGACATTTAGATGCCTATTTCGGTAATGAAATGTGTGTTTGAAGGCCACAGATATATATATTGCTTTGCACTCATTATTATATATGCACTAAATTTTGCTTTTTATCTGTAATCATTTTGAAAAGATTAGTTTTTTAAACTAATCTTTACATTAACATAGAAATAGTTATAGACATTTATATATGATAAGTTTTCATTGATATAAAACTAATTTATTGCTTACAGATCGTACTGGACATGTCGGATTTCGTAAGCGGTGAGATATCGGTTCGAAACAGAAAACTGAATGCCGTAGTGGACGCTAAAGTAGGCTCAACTAGGGAGTTTCACAGGACTTATCCCTTGCCCAAGAATACGAATACGGAATCCCTAAAGGCTGCACTTTCGGACGAAGGAATCCTTACGATCACCGCTAAGAGACTGGTAAGAACACTAAAATGGTTAGGAATGTTTTTTTGTAAAATTCTTTGAATTAGTTGTGTAATCGTTCGAATTTTTCAGGAAGGAGTTGAAAGTCAAATCACATCATCAACAGGAGTGGAAACTTCATCTGCTATACCAGAAGGGATGTCTAGTTTGAAAATAGACGCTGGAATTAGTGAAGAATCTTCTGAAAACACAAATGCCAAACCTGAAGAAGCCAGTTCCACTAAATCTGAAAGAAAAGTGTCCTCAACATCAGATGCATATACAACTCTTCCCATTTCTAAGAGAGGACAATTCTTCAAAGATGAGTTCTTCAAGAATGTCTGGAGTGACTTCGATTCTGCAATGGACGATATGGTCAAGAGGAAGAAGGAGCGTCAGGATAAGAGGCAAGGGGAAAGGGATATGCGGGACAAAGCTACTGAAGACATTATAAAGCAGATGATGGAAGACCAGGAGGAGCAAAAGAGAAGATTGAAGCAGGAGAGAATGGAAAGGCAGAAAAAGAGAAGTGAAGACATCCAGCAGACGATGAAGATGTTCGATAGTCCCATGGTGGACAGGTTTAGATCCTACAAAACCCTAAGGAGTTGGGCTGGCGATGAAGAAAATCAAGCTCAGACAATAACATCAGACGATAAAGCATACAAGGTGAGATAATTAGGGTTGTGACAATATGCGTTTAAAATCATAGATCCAGGATTTTATTTAATCCTGTTAGTTAACGACTATTTAATCGTTCTAAATCAGCGGTATATACTATTCGATACCATTTCGTTTCGTCTATGATATCTTAAGATCTATGATTTTATCTGCATATGGTCACAACCCTAGAGATAATACATCAAACTTAGGATATCGAATTAAGATTTGGATAAATTTGGATATCGTGACAATGAATGAGATTGAATATATATAGCTGAGAGTTAGCAGATATGGAAAAAACTTTAGTGTTTGAAATAAAATCTGTTAATACCATAATTAACAGATTCCAAAGTTATACGTACATTTTTTCTTACTCATTAACCGAAATATGCAATGTGATAGGATCTCTAATTAAAAAAATCTCATTGGGTAACAATAATGACGTTTTTGACACAAAGATTGAGATTGTTAAAATCTACAAACTTGCATTTAAATTCTTTCTCATATGTTTATAGAAAATTTCAGTGATGAGAAATTTAATTTAATCATTGATATCACGAATGGTTTCATGCAGGTTGTTCTGGACGTCAAGGAATACACAGACACGAGTCTAGACCTGAAGTCTGACGGAGAGATTTTGACAGTGTCAGGCACCAAGAATGGGGCCAAGGTGACAAGAGAGTTCTCCCTGCCTGGTATGGGTGCCCCGGAACTGGTGTCTGCCTCCCTCTCTGAGGACGGGGTACTGACCATCACAGCCCCGAAGAAATAACGAGGATGGGGAGTGAATGCAAACGGAATAAATGCGTAAAGGCTGCTTCACAAATGACAGGGATCCGTCCGGAACGTCTCCGGAAAGTGATTTTTTATCACTGAGGGGAGCCGGTACTGAGTGAATAGGTCCGTTGAAATTAATGTAACGATATATTTTTTCATTGATACTGAAATGAGAGTGACGGAGACGGACCGGAGGGATTCCAGTCATGTGCGAAGAAGCCTTAACTCGGTTTCTGTCGTAATTAGCTACATATAAAAAAGGTTTTCCAAACATTTTGAAAAGGGAGAGTCGCTCCTTACTGGGGTCAATACTAAATTATTAATAAACTAAAACTTAAAAGATTCAAGAATGAAGTGACGTACGTCTTCACTTCTTGCCAGATGTTTGATTTTTATCTATTAATATCAATTATCTCATCTCAATGAGATAATTGATGATATATATTTTCAATATATAGACTCTGTTAATGTATATATAATATGTAAAAAGCAAAAACGGGTGTAAAATATATTCATTATTTTAGAAACTTTGTTACGATTTTTTTAGAAAGAGGGCAAATTGGAATATTTTTCAAAATCAAAATAAGTAGTTTATTTGTGGTATAAGTGAAGCTCAACTTTTTTTATAGAGAAATTAGTGATTTTCCACCTAAAATAGCTAGTGAATATTTTTCAATTGCATGTATGTGATACCTTAGATTATAGAAGAAATAATTAGGGGTAGTGCGAAATTATTTATGGGACAGTTCCACATTTTAGATCATACAATTTTTTTTTACAAATTTCAATTGGCATTTATGACACCTATCGGTATCACCGTAACATGGATACCAATCTAGGTATCTATGAAACTGTAATAAGACAAAATTATTCTATTTTTCATGATCTAAAAAGGGGAACCATCAGATACTCGAAATCTTACGCCTATATCCAATTATTTTTGATTTTGAAATTATCCATTCATTAGATTATGTCAGACAGGTAGAGGAGTCAATTTTTGGACAATACTACTCATTCATCCAAGTATTAAAATAAATTATTTTTTTGTATAAATTAATTCTAAATATTAAATAAATTTAATAAAAATGAAGTATTAAAAATCAAATTTTTCAAATTTATTCGTCTCTACCCAAAAAAAAAAATCACATAAATTCACTTTTAATTCAATTTTAAACCTTAAAGTAATTTCAATGTATATATAATTGGTAGCTAATTATATGGAGATAAACGGTTTTTATAGATAAAAATAGTTTTTTAATAAAGTAAAAACTATGAAGAGTTTTTTTCAACATTTTTATATGTATTTCATAGGCAACTTCATCAGTAAAGAAATATGGAAATTAAAGAAATGCAAGAGATAATAGAAACGTAAATAAAATTATCTTCAAACTAAATTATCAACTTAATTAGTTTAAAAATTAGGTATACCGTCCGTTTGTTTACATCGCAGACATAAAGGGGAAAATAAATAAAATGGACTTACAAGAAGAAATCGGTTAAGAAAGTGGCACAATGAACAAAGTCACCTACCACCAATCAGTGACAGCTCATGGATGCAGAAAAGCTACTCACTTACCAAGGAATGTTAGGAAAAGGGACAAGTACCAGTGGCTGCACTCACGGATGGAAAAGGAAAATGAAGAGGTGATAGTAAGTGAAGCCTACGATGCTACGGAACACAAATATCCAAGAGGAAAATGAAGAGGTGAGAGTAAATGAAGCCTACGATGCTACGGAACACAAATATCCAAGAGGAAAATGAAGAGGTGATAGTAAATGAAGCCTACGATGCTACGGAACACAAATATCCAAGAGGAAAATGAAGAGGTGAGAGTAAGTGAAGCCTACGATGCTACGGAACACAAATATCCAAGAGGAAAATGAAGAGGTGATAGTAAATGAAGCCTACGATGCTACGGAACACAAATATCCAAGAGGAAAATGAAGAGGTGATAGTAAATGAAGCCTACGATGCTACGGAACACAAATATCCAAGAGGAAAATGAAGAGGTGAGAGTAAATGAAGCCTACGATGCTACGGAACACAAATATCCAAGAGGAAAATGAAGAGGTGAGAGTAAATGAAGCCTACGATGCTACGGAACACAAATATCCAAGAGGAAAATGAAGAGGTGAGAGTAAATGAAGCCTACGATGCTACGGAACACAAATATCCAAGAGGAAAATGAAGAGGTGATAGTAAATGAAGCCTACGATGCTACGGAACACAAATATCCAAGAGGAAAATGAAGAGGTGATAGTAAATGAAGCCTACGAGGCTACGGAACACAAATATCCAAGAGGAAAATGAAGAGGTGATAGAGTAAATGAAGCCTACGAGGCTACGGAACACAAAAAAGTAAGACATCAACAGAAAATTTGAATACCGTTTCATGGTATAATAGTAAAATATTATTTATAATAAAATATTTTTAATTGAAAATCATTTTTTTCATATTTTGAAGCAGCAGTAGAGGAAAATGAGAGAAAATATATGAATAGAATATATTATAACAATTCATGACTGAAGACTGATGAAATGACGGGGAGTATCAGGCATGAGACAGCGTGAAGCGTTCGTCAGACACCTTCATGGTACAGTCATTCACAGCATCAGACTACAGTCATGCAACTGTAGCAAATACTAACCCAACATAGAAAAATATACAGTCATCTTTAGAAGACTAGAGTAAAAAACGATGGTTGTTTTGTGACCAATGGGAGTTGTTTAGTGCGCCTTGTGATTCATTGTTGTTCTAAATGTTAAGTTTAAGCACTATATGCTGCATTTCCTAACACTGTTCAGTATGTCCTCCACAGGTGTTCTTGTGATGGGTTGCTCTGGTCTGTCTAAGAAAACTATTTTACCCGATGAAGAAACAGTCACGTCACCTGCAAACGAACAGAGAAATTAGTAAGAAGCTAGGTACTAAGAATGCTAACTAATATTTACTAGGAAGAAATTTCATTATCTAAATGGGTATCTAATATCTCTATTCTCTAAAGTTATTTAGCCGAATGTTAAAATTATTTTATTATTAATAATTATAATTATTTAATGATCAAATAGTTTAAGTAGCTAAAATATAATAGTATCAATGAGTAACAACTACCTTTATTTAGAGTCTTGTAATATAGTTTAAAAAAAGTTTATAGAGCCATTTTAAATTTGAAAAAAAAGAGACGATTTAAAAAAATAATAACAATTAATTTTAAAGATAATATAAAGTAACATTTTTCTTACATCCCATTTGGTGGGGGTCGGTTTTCATTGGGTTAGCATGAGGTACAGACTCACGGAGTTTCACCCCCTGGGCTACCTGTGACCCGTAGTAGGCCAGGGTACTGGTACACCAAACACCCGCAATTTTCCTGAAAAATAAAAAAAATTCTTGTAAAATAATTTTTTTCCTGTAATTGAAATATCATTTAAGCTAAAATATGATCTCTGTAGAAAACTGAGGGCCATTTCATGACAAACTAAAGAAAATTTGATCACGATACAGGCTATTTTCTTACTCAGGACTCTACATTAATTATACAGGGTTTCATTATAGAGGAGTTCTACAGTACAAGAAATAAAGCTTCAAAACCCTACATATTTACCTGAGTATTCAGTTAATGATAACTAAAGGACATTAATCAACAGTAATTACTAATATCAGTAATAAGGAAGAACTGTCTATAAAATCTTTAACAATAAGGGATATTAAGCTAAACACAGACGTAGCTAAATATTTCTATAGCTATGCAACATAAAGAGACAGGTGATAACATTGATTCTTCTATGAATACTGTAAAGGGCCGTACACATGTAAAGTTTTTTAAGTCTTTCCACCAGACTTTTTACTAAGCTCCTCCTACTTTTTCCACGAGAATATAAGAAAAAACGATATAATTATTATTATTTATTTCAGTTGGTATCCATGATACCTGCAGGAACAGGTATCATGGATACCAACTAAAATAAAAAATAATTATATCGTTTTTTCTCATATTCTCGTGGAAAAAGTAGGAGGAGCTTAGAAAAAAGTCTGATGGAAAGACTTAAAAAACCCTACGTGTGTACGGCCCTTAAGAGAATGCTATCAACCTTTCAAGTGATGGGAAAAGTTTACAATTAATGAAAGGTTTTATTTTGCTAGCTAGGGTAAGTTACGAGTTATCAGACGGTTCCACATTTTCGATCAGAACTATTATCTTAATCGGTAATAAGTTAATAACTATTATATGACTAGCTACTTCTTATATGATCGAAAATGTGGAACAGTCCGGTAACTAGAAACTTAGCCTACATACAAGATATGAAATAAAATTTAATCTAGCAAAATAAATTTTCATAAAAATGACAAAGACTAAAAATTTAATTAAAGGTTTTACTAATTATATAATTAAGAACTATTTTTATTTTAATCCTTTATCGTTCAGCAGACTAGTTTCCATACTCAGTTTTAGTGACGAAATAGGATCAGAATAAGAATAAAAAGTTAACAAATTATAAAATAAAATATTTTGGAGGAAAAGCTAAATCAACTTTTTTCAATATTAGCTACATAATATTAATGTGACATTAAAATCAATTGTGTGTGGACGATGGTGAAACTAAATTACCAGGCCTACATAGGGTAAGTTTCGAGTAAGAGTTATTATATTTTCTCATAATTCAGAACAAACACAACTTTCTATTTAATATGCATCATTTTAGTTACTGAAACTAGTGTTCTTCTCCGTTAAAAATAATGGTTCATCATTACCTTCGGAAATTTGCAGGTCATATTTTCACCACTATATTACCAGTTATTAGGTTATTTTTAATAAATTTAATTAAAATTAAATTTTCTGCAAAGCTAATGTATTTTATAGATGAAATACATTTAACAGAACTGGGGAATTTAAATATCAAGTCAATATATTCCCGTGCGTATCATAGTTACACTCTTCATGTTCAATACCCGTCGTGTAAAAGCGGACACCAAATAAATAAACAAACAAACACACTACGGGTATTAATTAAGATAGATATTATTATTTGCTTGCTATATTCTTACAGTGGCAGACTGAGTCTGTTGTAGAGAGACCTGTCATGACTCCTGTAGTAAGGCATGGGGCAGTGAGTGGTCTGCAGCCAGTGGGCAGCACCCTCAGGGGAACCAAACCCTATCACCACCACGGCAACATTCTCAGCAGAAAATTCAGCCTGAAATTGAAGACATTGCTATTGATTTAAGGAATCTGTTTTGCCGACTTATTCACAACTTCGCTATTGATTTAAGGAATCTGTTTTGCCGACTTATTCACAACTTTGCTATTGATTTAAGGAATCTGTTTTGCCGACTTATTCACAACTTTGCTATTGATTTAAGGAATCTGTTTTGCCGACTTATTCACAACTTTGCTATTGATTTAAGGAATCTGTTTTGCCAACTTATTCACAACTTTGCTATTGATTTAAGGAATCTGTTTTGCCGACTTATTCACAACTTTGCTATTGATTTAAGGAATCTGTTTTGCCGACTTATTCACAACTTTGCTATTGATTTAAGGAATCTGTTCGGCCGACTTTATTCACAACCTCACTTTTGACTTACCAATTTCTCGGCGACTCTGCTGACATGTTGCTGTCACGGCAGTCACTGGTAGAATCTGTTCACCACCAGATGGAGCAAAGGTTTCCCTTGTGCCGCAAATATTTCCTGTTGAAAAAGGAAATATAAAAATTGCTATGTTTATGAGATTTATGACATTCTAGATCATGCAAGAAAAATAAATAATAATTATTATTTAGTTTTTATTTTAATCTGTATCCTTGATACCTGCATGCATCAAGGATATAAATAAAAATGTAAGTAATTAATAACTAGCCATTATATATTTTTTCTTACATGTGATCGAAAATGTGGAACCGTCCAATAACTCGAAACTTACCCTAGCTATTTCACACTGAAAATTGTTTGAGAATTGTATAAGTTTGAAAATGAAAGAGTCAGTTTTTTGAAGTTTTTTCAGTGACTAACCTGCAAAATAGTCTCAGTCACTAACCTGCAAAATAGTCTCAGTCACTAACCTGCAAAATAGTCTCAGTAACTAACCTGCAAAATGGTCTCAGTCACTAACCTGCAAAGTAGTCTCAGTCACTAACCTGCAAAGTAGTCTCAGTCACTAACCTGCAAAGTAGTCTCAGTAACTAACCTGCAAAATGGTCTCAGTCACTAACCTGCAAAATAGTCTCAGTCACTAACCTGCAAAATGGTCTCAGTCACTAACCTGCAAAGTAGTCTCAGTCACTAACCTGCAAAGTAGTCTCAGTCACTAACCTGCAAAGTAGTCTCAGTCACTAACCTGCAAAGTAGTCTCAGTAACTAACCTGCAAAATAGTCTCAGTCACTAACCTGCAAAATAGTCTCAGTCACTAACCTGCAAAGTAGTCTCAGTCACTAACCTGCAAAGTAGTCTCAGTCACTAACCTGCAAAGTAGTCTCAGTCACTAACCTGCAAAATAGTCTCAGTCACTAACCTGCAAAGTAGTCTCAGTAACTAACCTGCAAAGTAGTCTCAGTCACTAACCTGCAAAGTAGTCTCAGTCACTAACCTGCAAAGTAGTCTCAGTCACTAACCTGCAAAGTAGTCTCAGTCACTAACCTGCAAAGTAGTCTCAGTCACTAACCTGCAAAGTAGTCTCAGTCACTAACCTGCAAAGTAGTCTCAGTCACTAACCTGCAAAGTAGTCTCAGTCACTAACCTGCAAAGTAGTCTCAGTCACTAACCTGCAAAGTAGTCTCAGTCACTAACCTGCAAAGTAGTCTCAGTCACTAACCTGCAAAGTAGTCTCAGTCACTAACCTGCAAAGTAGTCTCAGTCACTAACCTGCAAAGTAGTCTCAGTCACTAACCTGCAAAGTAGTCTCAGTAACTAACCTGCAAAGTAGTCTCAGTCACTAACCTGAAAAGTAGTCTCAGTCACTAACCTGCAAAATAGTCTCAGTAACTAACCTGAAAAGTAGTCTCAGTAACTAACCTGAAAAGTAGTCTCAGTCACTAACCTGCAAAGTAGTCTCAGTCACTAACCTGCAAAGTAGTCTCAGTCACTAACCTGCAAAGTAGTCTCAGTCACTAACCTGCAAAGTAGTCTCAGTCTCATCAGGCACACTCATCAGCTTATCATCAGTCAGGCTCATCGTGTCCCCTGTTTTCAAAAGAGGGAAACTGTCGTGTTTCTGAGGTATAACTTTTTCCGCCTTTTCTACAAATACATTCCAGGCAGCCTGAAAATGGTGGATGTTTAAAATGAATAATAAATTCAGGTCCGACAGGGTTGTAAACATGACATAGTTTAACATAATTAATATGATAGATTAGCTAAACATAAATTTGATTGAACACTAAATAGCTGGTGCTTCGTTTCATTAGCATTTATAAGATGTCTGTTTTCCCCATAATTAAGCAACATTTCATCAAATTTAAAAATTAGGTATATACTTTAGATATATTAACTGGTAAACTATAGCTATTAAGAGTTATAATTATGGATATTAGCTACAGGCAGATATATAAATGATTTTATGGAGACTGGCAAAAACTTGATATGCTTAATAGCTAGCTACCTGTTAGCACATTTTCAAAATCTACATAAATTTATATTATAGTAATATAAATAAATAAATCACGAGCATTTAGTAATACTTCACAAAATTTCATATTACTAAACTAAAATATATATTCAGAAACGGCAATGAATAGGTATCTTTCAGCATACAGTAGCTAGCTACTCACTTCAGCATCCATGAGCATTTCTCCAGCTTGACGCACTTCAGCGCTTTTTGAGTTTTTGATGGCGTCATCCAAAGCAGATCTGGAGGTAACTTCAGAGCTAAAATGTATTACAGTTAGTTGGTAAGTGGTAGCTATATCAAATAAAGTTAATAGATTGGAAGAACTCGATTGGTAGCTAGTAATGAAGATGTGAATTTGAAATAAATTTGATTAGTTAGTTATAGGTAGATTATCAGTTACAGTACGGGTTCTACAAACCACCACCCACACAAAATTTAACACAAATATATTTTGATAACTAACTATAAAAATATTGGTAGATTCTCTAATTGGCTCTAAAAGGAAGAAACTCAGAAGTATGGTTTTTGGCTCTTTAAATAGCATACAACGTGGCCCAAACAGGGCTGCAGTCTCGGTACATAAAATGTTTGACTCAGACTACTTTAATTTGAATTGATAGACTCCAACTCTGACTCCATTGTTTAGAATTTCACCAACTCCAGACTCCAACAAGTAGTTTTAAAGTATTTATATAAGTAATATTGAGTCACTTGAGTGTTTAGACTCTAAATATTGATCTAATTCATATCTATGAGCAGTTATTAGTTCATATGAGATATTTAACATGATGAACAACAAATGAAATGAATTTAAATTTTTGTGACTTATATCTATAGTTTGGAGTCAGAATCGGTACAAATTTTTGATTCCTGACTCAGACTCCACCAAAAAAGCTTCGAGCCGGATTCCACAGCCCAGGGCGCAAAAGCAGGTTTACAGCTTTTAAACTTTAAGATTGTTGCAATGTTAAAGGAGGACATTTTGAGTACCTGAGAGATTTAATTATTATGTTTAAGTTAACAGGTAAAATGACTTTTCTGCTGTACTGAAGTCGAATTTCCAAATAAATAGTCTACATAATAACGTAAAACTACTTTTGGGCCACCTTGTACACTATTGAAAGGGCCAAAAATATTTTATAAATTTGATGGGCCAGAAATGAGACAGTAGCTAGATGTTTTTACAACTAAAAGCATAATTCAAAATAAATGCTGCCTAAACTATAACCTTCTGCAATCAGCGAAGGTAACAAAGTAGGATTCTGAGAGCACACCTTGTTGAATATATCAAAACAAGATCTCACCATCTGAAGAGATCAGCATAAGCATCTATACCCCCCGCAAGAACACCAATCTTGTCAATGAAGCAGTCAGGTTCATCTGTAAGAGAAAACATGTTGTAGCTAGCTAGTTCTTCAATAATTTAATTCATATGGAATATTTCAACATTTCTTATTTTTGAATCTTTAAGCAACTTTTTTCTATCAAATTAAGAAATAAGTCATTGGCAATTAGGTAGCTATTGTAACATTCATAATTTAGACCTTAAATAGCTAATAAATTGCACTCACCTATAATTCAGTGAACTACAGTTAAGATGAATTTCAGGACAATCATGTTTCAATCAATTTAATCATATAGCTAAATATGATTAAATAATCTAAATTAACAAAGCCCATGATATGCAATTTTTTGCTTCAGTGATAAAGGTCAAAAATAAATTAAATACACAGGACTTTGAAGAAATCCCAACAAAAAAGTGACTCCATATCCAATTTTCCCATCACCAATCAATGAAAGTGCTCATGAATGCATAAAAGCTACTTCAAAATCACATTGCAATAAATATGATTCAGAAAATGCAAACAACTATAGAGACTGTACTTGTAGATTGAAGAGAAAAATGAAGAGATGAAAGATTGTAAATGAAGCTGACGAATATATTTAGCCAAATAATTTAAAAGATTTAATAGTAGAAGAGAAGTTATAATTTATTCCAAATTATCCAAAACATTTAAAATGAAAAAAATGACAATATTTTGAGCTCCAAATGGAGAATGATCATCCCCTTTCTCTTCCGTTCACCACAGACAGCTTCAGGATAGAGCCCCTTTGAGCAATTAGCAAATCCATATTTAATCTAGCAATGAAAATCAAACTACAAATCCTTTTGCAAATTAGGAAGTCAAACAAAGGATAAAGTGACAACTTTATTCAAAATAGCTCATAAAATGATTTAACAAATAATTAGGCCTGAGCACCACACACAGCTGAGGTAGCAATCTATATCTCCTATGTACATTAGCTACAATTCAATCAGTATTATAAGCTGGCTTATTAATTCAACAAATCTCTATTTACATAAAAAAAATCTTAATAGAATCATATTGCTCAACAGTTTACATAAAATGCCTATTACAATGTTTTCAAAAAATTTATTCATTCAATAAAAATATTCAGTAGCTTCATAAAATGGGAAGCTAATTTTAGCTGTAAACATGCAAGTTATTTTGAAATGGCTAAACTGCAAGTTACTTACTCCAACATTTACCAGTTTCAGCACTATCTATGATATCACCGTGCATTAGGTACCTACTGAGCAACCCGACACATTTCTCATCATCTGCATCTATTCCTAAAGCTTCCACACATTTCATGAAGAGACTATTCTCCTGCTGGAGTTGATACAGACTTGGCTGTTCTTCAATCGACTCTGTTATCTCAAAATAGATGAATATTCTGCCATGGTGGTTGACGTAGACAAAGGACGGCAGGTTCAATTGGTTCACACCGTAATAGCCGCTAGTGAAAGCATTAACGCACTCATTGAACTGAAACGTAACAATTGACCCATCTACAACATCTATGACATAAGTCTGGCCATCTGGAGTACAGGTAACAATCTTAGGAAGTTTCTTGTTTACAGGAGAATCTTCTTCAGTTTCCTCAACGTCGTATGGAAAACAAAAAGTTGAACCAGACGTCACGCTGGTTCTATCCGCATCAATGAGGGTTGATGTACTCTGAGCAGATGACAGCGAAGTCATTGATACAGAAGGACTTTGACTATAAAAGTAATTGTAGTAGAAAATATTCCCTTTGTTTTCCTTGATAATTTCTTCATATTCTTTCGGGGCACGCAAGAGAGACAAAGAGACGAGATGATCTTCCAGATTTACTTTCCAAAGGAGCTTATTATCCCTGTACAACATAACGAAACCATCATTGGTGACAAGGAGATGACCTGGAACATCTTCTTCAGGTTTAAGGCCTAAAAACTTCTCAGGACTCAATGGGGATGATGAGAGAGATTGGAAATGATCAAAAGTTGCCTTGGAGTCTATGTCAAAACCTCCCAAGATTTCAGTGGTTGTATCAGAACTGCAAATGCAGTTTCCATCAAGATTATCAAATTCAGGAGACTCTTCAGTCAGCATAATGATGTTCTTTTCACTCTTTTTATTCTTTTTTCGAGTATTACCTACAACCTGAACACGATAAACAGAAGCTCCAGGTTGCGGAACTATCAAATAAGGCTTACCATCTATATTTGGGCTGATATAAAAGCTTCCAATTTGGTCAGGAAACTTCCATCTATTTAAGGGTGCAATTTGACCATTGCAGAAGCCAAGAAACCTGTTGGCAGAATTCACCCATTTGAAAGTTCTGATTGTGTTGTCCGAAAAACCAATAATCAACTCATTTTTACCATCTCCACTAATATCACCAATAGTAGCACACATCACATTCTCAGGAAAATTGTGCATGCCAACATGTGGAAGGTACTTAGTTTTAATATTCTCTTCCAGTTCAACCCCAATGAAATCATAAAAGTAAGTTAGACCACTGGATGTGAAGACGATCAATATGCCACGCCCGATGTTGAAGAAGTCTCCGTAGCACAACACGGTGATGATTCCCAAGTTTTTGGCACATCTCACAGCAAGGTTGCCTGTCCCTTTGAACACTGCTAAATTCCCTTTGTCTGTTCCAACTATAAGTTCATTAACTAGATCATCATCAATATCCTCTAGCATTATAGCATTTTTGAATACATTGCCTTCAAGCTTCACAATGTGAGGCTTTGGTAATGGTAGGACTTTAACACTCATCGTGATGAGAAAATCTATAAATTAGGGAACCAAGAAATGAGAGTTTATAGATAGTGATCAAAAATAGAAATCTGGAAAATGTCTATCAGAAGTTTTCTCGACTTCTCTACCCTTTGGAATAAAAGATTCAAGTTTTTGCATACGAGATGGTGGCCAAACTATTCTAGATGCTTTAGCCTGAACAAGACCAAGAGCAACTGGACCGAATATATTAGAGTCTAAGCTATGACCAGTATGATCCCCTTCAACCCAGCAGTGACCTTTAGGCACAACCAGAGAACGACTGCTGTTCCTACCAAGTGGACTGACTATATCACCTTCAAGAGCAATTATCCTCTTCACGAGAACGTATGTGGGATCTTTTGGAGACACTAACGAGACTACGTCACCACGAGAGTAATCAAACCGTTTCCACTGCCACCTGTTGAGAAATACAAAATCAGGGGATGTCGAATGCTCAGGGTTCAAAGATGGTTGCATAGAGATACCATCAACCTTTGCGACAAAACCGACCACATCAATCAAAGCAATGCCAATAGGTATACCAACACCAACTACCCTAAAAATAGAATGAAGCATTCCTAAAACTAGTGACTAGGTTTCTTTAACAACAACACATTTCTAAGTTGGAATAATGTAGCATTAACAGATATTTTTCTATCAAAGACAGGTGATTCCTAAATGATTTTATGAGATGTGCAGGTGATGATGAAGTCAATTTGCAGAAAAGAGAGACACGGCACCTGTGGGATGAGAAAAGTGTCAGAATTACATAATGAAAATGTAGTCAAGTAAGGATGGAGAGGAAAAGGATAGCTTAGTATTGAATTTAAAGTCAATGAATTTGTTGTTATTAATGAAAAATAAATTTGTAACTTGCTATACAATTTTGATGTAGCTAGCTACTAAATTATAGCTAATAAGTGTAATTAATTAATTATTACTAATAAAGTATAAATGTAAGTTATAGATATAGCTACAAGAACTAAATATCATTAAATAGCTATCAGGGAAAAAAAACGTATTTAATATTTTTTTAACTTAAAAACATGTAATGTAATTAAAATTCCTAATAGCTAAAGATACTTAGAAATAGCTATAGATTAACAAAAAATATTTAATATGCTGAAATTTTTTTATAATTGCTGCTTATACTTATTATAGATAGAGCTAAATTACAAAAAAAAAGTTATAATAAAGACAAAAAATACTAGTCAACGACTCAACAAAATAACTAAGTTAGAATCTTGAAATAATTTACTGCATTTCATTTAGTATATAAGAAATTTGTGAGATTAAACCTCAAAAAGAGACAATTTAGCTACCTATTTAACCAACCATTCTCAAGGAAATTACAAAATAGACCAAATTAGCTCTAACAACCCACAATGAAAGGAAGATAAATCAATGTGCATCTCTCTAATTAGAGGTAAACAAATACGTATCAAACAGAAACTGGTGAAACAGTATGGAAGAAAGAAGAAGATGAATGAAATAAAGAAGAAGACAGTATGAAAGAAAATCTAAACCTCCAATGTAAAATATTAATTAACCCTATAATATTCAGAAAACAGATTGATATTTACCTAGTAGCTAAATGTGCTAAATATGATGAGAGTAATTAAAGATTAAAAATTTAGCAGTCTTATAAGGAAGTAAATAAATAAAAACAAAAGTGATATCTATAAATTACCTTCAGCCATATCAAAGAACCATTAACAAAAATATTGATATTGTATGAAAAAATAAAAGAATAGTGAAAGAATTTTTCTTTAAGTACAAGTAAACATAAGTAGGATACTAAATTGCTACATCTATTTAATTGTGAGTAAAACCAGTCACTATTTACAATGCTTATACATGAGCAAGATTATCTTCTAAAGTTAATTTACATTTATTTTACTGTGAACAGAAAAAGAGATCTCTATGAACATTCAACAAACTGGAACATAAACATTTGCAAAAACTATTCATATCTAGGCATTAATCAAATGTGTAATAATTCCGAATCTTAGTGTTACTTTTATCTACTTAATGTTTACATATTGATAGTGAGAATTCAATTTTTCTAATTTCAATTTTTAACTAAGTTTTTATGTTCCACAAAAATCATTGGCTACACATACTTGAATTAGGTAACAAAAAAAATGATCACTAGAACAATACAGGATTAATAAAAAATGAAATAATGCTTTTTAAAGAATTACATATTTTCAATTATATTATTATAAGGCACCCACCGTGAGATCTCTTTGCAGGAATTATTTAAACTAAATAAAGTTACTTCACTAAAACCTCACCTTCAAAGATCTTCTCAGCTGCTTCACAAGTGTCCCTCAACTTGCTTGATGCATTCAAGATAGCAGTTTGTAAGCTCTGAACCATCACTAGTGAGCTATTTCAGATGGCTATATTTTAAAGAAACAATAGTTCTGCAAGTACAATTCTACATTAATTTTTATTAATTTCAATTAATATTTCATCCTGTGAGAGAACAGAACATATCTCTTTAGTTTCATAGTTTTAGCAAATCTAATTGAATATAAATAAAGTACTAGCATTTCAATTATCTAATTAAAATTTCCTTCTCTCGTCAAAAAATCCTAGTAAATTAAGTGACTAGGATTCCCAGACTAAAGTAGACTTGTAGCTATTAGGCCATATCACTGATGTCGAAATGAAATTAAATGCATGAGACTGGAAGAAGCAGTCAGAAAGTAAAGTGACTCAATGAATATATAGTCACCTACCAGCAGATAAGTAAGTATACCAGTCACTGCTCAATTGGTGATAATTATTGGATGGGAAAAAAACAAGTGGCTTTAATTATTAGATGGGAAAAAAACAAGTGGCTTTAATTATTAGATGGGAAAAAAACCATTGGCTTTAATTATTAGATGGGGAGTAAACCAATGGCTTTAATTATTAGATGGGAGAAAAACAATGGCTTTAATTATTAGATGGGAAAAAAACCAATGGTTTTAATTATTAGATGGGGAGTAAACCAATGGCTTCAATTATTAGATGGGAAGAAAACCAATGGCTTCAATTATTAGATGGGAAGAAAAACCAATGGCTTCAATTATTAGTTGGGAAGAAAACCAATGGCTTCAATTATTAGAAGGGAAGAAAACCAATGGCTTCAATTATTAGTTGGGAAGAAAACCAATGGCTTCAATTATTAGATGGGAAGAAAAACCAATGGCTTCAATTATTAGTTGGGAAGAAAACCAATGGCTTCAATTATTAGATGGGAAGAAAACCAATGGCTTCAATTATTAGATGGGAAGAAAAACCAATGGCTTCAATTATTAGTTGGGAAGAAAACCAATGGCTTCAATTATTAGATGGGAAGAAAACCAATGGCTTCAATTATTAGTTGGGAAGAAAACCAATGGCTTCAATTATTAGATGGGAAGAAAACCAATGGCTTCAATTATTAGTTGGGAAGAAAACCAATGGCTTCAATTATTAGATGGGAAGAAAACCAATGGCTTCAATTATTAGTTGGGAAGAAAACCAATGGCTTCAATTATTAGTTGGGAAGAAAACCAATGGCTTCAATTATTAGATGGGAAGAAAACCAATGGCTTTAATTATTAGATGAGAAGAAAACCAATGGCTTTAATTATTAGATGGGGAGAAAACAATGGATTTAATTATAAGATGGGGTGAAACCAATAACTTATGGGTTTAATTATTAGATGGGAAAAAACAATGGATTTAATTATTAGATGGGGAGAAAACCAATGGCTTCAATTATTAGATGGGAAGAAAACCAATGGCTTTAATTTATTAGATGGGGAGAAAACAATGGATTTAATTATAAGATGGGGTGAAACCAATGGCTTAAAGGTTTAATTATTAGATGGGGAGAAAAACAATGGATTTAATTATTAATTTATTAGATGGGAAAAAAACCAATAGCTATAATTATTGGAAGGGAAGAAAAATAGGGCTACCTGTGGCCCAGTCTGCAAGATATGCATAAGGTTTTGAAGTTTATCCGACAAATATTGAGGCTTTGAAATTAGCCAAGTGAAATAGTGTGGCTCATAAACTCTCCATTTGTCTCTCCAACAATCACCAAATTTCTCTCTAAAGTGATCAAAATATCATAAATTCTCTCTAAAATAACATTGCAGCATAGGAGAAAATTTGTTATTTCTCGCCATTTGAAATTTAAGGGCTCATCAAAATAACTGTCACAAACTCGCCATTAAATGATGAATAAAATGGTGAGTTCTGACATGCTTTATTACCTGAGAAGTTAGTATCCTGTAATTCTATGTTTACATGTACTAATTACTGGAGAGTATTTAGAAATTTTTGGCCATTTGCATTTTGGAGAGAAATTTGAAAATCTTTGGAGAAAAATTGCTCTCAAAATTATATCTATTTTATTAAGAACAGAAGCCAAAATACTGAAAATAGAAGATTTCTTGGAGATCAGTTTCTGGCTTCTGCCCAGACTGCCTGTCTGCAGGATATGTAACATTTTCTGTGCGAACAATCCCTAATTTCCACCTATATTTCCAGACTGCAGCAACTGGTAAAGTGTTCTCCAAGAAATCCTCTATTTTGGCTTCTGTTCTCAGTAAAATACATGAAAATATAGGAGGAAATTAACTTATTTACATGTATTTTACTGAGAGCAGACAGCAAAATAGTAGATTTCTAGGAGAACACTTTACCAGTTCCTGCAGTCTGGCGCAGACAGCAGAATATGGAATATTTTTTCATGACTCTCTACAGGAGTTTTTGATTGAAATTTAGAAATTGGAGATATCTGCACTCTGCAGCCTATCTTGAATCAAATAATAGCTATGTAGCCTATGTTACCATTAATTTAGCTGCGGGAGATTTTTGAATTAATTCTTATGTTTACTATTAATTTATCTGAGGGAGATTCTGAATCTGCTGCTGAGAGTCGGAGAGTAACTCTCTCTCTCTGATTCTCTCTCAAAATAAAATCTCTGTGGGAGATGAGACACATTCTGCAGACTGGCCTATTCTCATTACTCGGACCAAGTAATAAAGCATGTCCAAACTCGCCATTTTAATGGAGAGTTTGTGACAGTTATTTTGAGCCCTTCAATTGCAAAAGGCGAGTTTTATCTATTTTTCTCCTATGCTCTTTAAAAAAAATTGATCGAATGGAAAATTGATCAAAAGGGAAATTGATCGAAAGGAAAATTGGTCGAATGAAAAATTGATCGAAAGGAAAATTTTACTCTGTACTTGTAGCACAAAATTCTCACTCGACCACCATCTAGAAATTACACATAGTTTAAATTATGATCGACAGATGTGAACCTATGAGAAATTTGGCAAACAAATAGGGCTAGCCTAGCATTCATTTTATGACCCTGAACCGGTGTGACCGGAGCCCTAATGGGGTCCGGGGAAGTTGAAATTTTAAAACCCTAAAATAAAATATTGCACATCATAAAAGATGGAGAGGAATTAATAAAAAAAAAGTTTGATAGTAGGCTAGGTACTAGATATTATTTTTAAGTAAAATAAATTCCTCATACTTAACTAGATGTCAGACAAATAACAAATTTACCATCAAAACATATCAGATCACTGTACTAAATAGGGTAAGTTACGAGTTTTCGGGCTGCTCTACATTTACGATAATGTATGAAAAATATGTAACTTATATAGGTAGCTACGTTGGCAATGTTTTTTAACTTTTATTTTAATTGGTTAAATTTTTTTTCTTATATGAACAAAAATGTAATGTCGTTTGAGAACTCAATACTTACCTAAGACAACAGAAATAGTCATATACTCTTAGGTACCTACATGCACTGATAAGAATACCTATAGGTACATTTAGTCTAAGCTTATCATACCTATAGCTGATTACGTAACCAAAAATACTTATGAAAATAGGGTAATTTTAAATACTTACTATAAAAATAAATAAAATACTAGATAGCAAGTGAATAACATTAAAATGAATTGCAAAATGGAGAAATTAAATTGCACTTGTTCAAAAAGAATTTTCACACATGAATTGAAGAAAAAAAATCTCAAATATCAATAATATTCAGAATACTATCAAAAGAACAATCAAAATGGTGTAACTTCATATTACTAAGTAATTTGGAGTGTTTTTACCCCCACTGTACTAACTTTAAAATGATTTTCTCTCCAATTAAGCACATTAATATTATTTTTATAAGATGAAGTGTAATGCTTACTTTCCTTACAAATTAGTTAAAAATTCAGATAAATCAAACTACATTTCATCAAGTAGATAAGACTTATAATAAGAAATATATTTAATAGTTATTATGTAACTACATTGCTTACCTAAATTCAGCAATGAACTCAAGGAATATAATTTTCAAGGAAAAATCATTCTGTTGATATTTTTATTGAAATAGCTAAATAATGTAAGTTAGATGGAATCACTGAGTCTCCATGCGCTCCTCTGTTGTTTTCTTGACTGTCTCTGACACAACTTCAATGGGTCTCACTTTGGTACTGAGTACAGCGGTGGTACCCTTCTTGTACGCGTACTTTCCGATTCTGAAAAAAACGAGTACTGTAAGTTTCGTGTTATCGGACAGTTCCACATCTCAGACCATATAAATAATTGAATTGTAAATTAAGTTACTTTAAAATAGGATCGATTTCAGAAAATAAAGAAATTTGTATTGAATGATGTAAATACCCAGTACCCACTATATATATGTCACGCGCTTTGAGTGATCTGCAATATCGACCGATTTCGCTGCGCAATCTGTTGATCAATAGTTTGCGCAGCCATCGATCGGTAACGCAACCATCGATCGATTCCTGCGCGTTCGAAGGATATGATTTTTTTTAGTTTGTACATCAAATTGGCCTATTTTATCGCGTATATCAATCGATAGCGCAACCATCGATCGATTCCTGCGCATTCGAATGATACGGATTTTCTTGGTGTATGCATTTGATTAATTGCTTTGTTTTTATTGGATAAAAACTTTTTTAATATTTAAAAAGGCGTTTGAATGATATTGATTTTGTTAGTTTATGCATCTAATTGTTACATTTCATAGGGCAACCATCAGTCAATTGTTGCGCGTTTGAATGATATGTACCAATTAGATGCATAAACTAAGAAAATCTGTATCATTCAAACGCGCAGGAATCGATCGATGGTTGCGCAAACTATTGATAAACAGATTGTGCAACGAAATCGGTCGATATTGCAATCACTCAAACGCGCGTGACATATACATTAATGTAACATTTTAAGGTTAACTAGTACAATAATAACGATAAGGAGTTAAGAGTTCCCAAGGAAAAAAACATAATTTAAAGTACATCAAACTAAATACTGTAAAACGATCAGTTCTTCCTATACCTATCATAATTTTAATTTAACTAAAAACAAAGCATTTCAATTGAAACAAATTCACTTCCTAAATCAAAATGGAAATGCAACTAATGAAACAATTCTATTCTAAAATAATAACAAAATTTATTGGCCAATAATACTCCTATCGAGTACCTGGACGGGCATCAGATTTTGTATATTTCATTAGTTTTATTTTATGAATAAAGAATTTTATATTTTTTATACCTCTTCCCCTTAGTGTTAGCCACATCGTAAGGTCTGATGTGCTCTGCCCCATCCCTGGTAATGATGCACATATCCACATTGGAACCAGAGTACAAATCATTGAAGATACCTGCAGCAATGGCATCACGAACCAGACTCTTGGCTTCGTCCAACTGAATAGAAAATATTGGTATATTAGTTATCTTCAAACTGGTATAACTGTTAGTAAGATAATGTATAGGGTAAGTTAGGAATTGTAAGGCAGTTCAAGCTGTTAAACACTATCGATCATAAAAGAAAAACTATATTGCTAGTGTAATTCAACTTTTTACAAATTTTATCAATTATTTTATATAAAAATTACCAATTAAAATATTAGATTAGAAGTTTTTCCTTATATAGCTTTCAATTTTCCTGGATATATCAGCAAGCTACCTTATATTAATCAAAGAGTTAGCTATATGAAAAGAATCGGCATTTTATTTCACAGTTCTTTAGACAATCTTATAAATTGTATAAATATTTGAAGCTTAGTTAAAAACTTGCTATAAACTAGATGACCTGAAATTAAAATGAAATATATACTGAAAGTTAATGTGAAATGGCCAAACATTAGCCATTTCATATCGAATTGATAGCTACAAGAAAAAATCAAGTAGCTATCATTAAATGGTGCTTGCATGTAGCTATAATATAATTTCTAACTGTAGCTACCAGTGATTTGAAATATTGAAATTCAGCATTTCTTACCTCCATATCTGGCTTCCAGCGAGTTTCGAAGATAGTCATAGCAGCAAGAGAACCAGAACCCATAACTTGATAAGGTCCAGCATCAGAAGAACCATAGGGGTGAATGCTGTACAGTTGTGGTCCATGCTTGTCCACTCCTCCCAACACAAGGGCAGCACCAACATGACCCTGTAGACAATATTATGGCATTAATTTATTAGTAGCTAATTAACAATGAGACAAAATATAAATTAATACTTTCTAATATACGCCGGAAATTTTACTCTAGGGATTTGATCCTTGGATGAAAAATTCAATGTTAAATATAAATATTGTGTAACCCTGCTACAAGATAGTAAGATAAATTCACTAGTTTATTGCATTCAAAATACTCTACAAATTTCTTCGAAAGATAACTGCTGCTGCTCCTACATAAGAAATTCCAATAATTGAACAGAACACTCTGTGCTATTTGTTAATGGTTAGATTAGGTACTTTTTTCTGTAGAACATTCTCTATAAATTATATTCTAATATACCGAGTGTCAAATTATCAGGAGTTAGATTAGTGAGAGCTTTTCTAATGAAAGATACAAGATAGCTACAACTTGTTGTTGAAAAGAATATAAATTAATAATGATGAACATATAAAATGTAGCCCATTTATAAACTCCTATGACTTTAGGACCTTATTCTAACCGATTAAGAAGTAAGATAAAATCATATTTTGTCATAGCATATGCCATACAAAATAATTAATCTATCAGATTCTTGTGATAGGATTATAATCTTCTAAATAGCTATCATGCAATTTTATGGAGCTATTTTTTGGTGATTTGCTTATAAAGCATATTTTTATACTAATAACATTCTCTTGTTTCCATTTAGTTAGTTCATTTCTGTATGTTTTGTTCAGTAGATAAAGATAATGCACATGTGCCTAAAAATCTGATCCACTATTAGAATCCAGACTAATTTTCCTGTAACTAGTCAGTGAATATGTAATTGATTGTATGTCAGAGCTGTAAGCTAAAATGTTTAAAGGTGAGCAATAACACATAGCAAACTATAAGGAAGAAAATTAGAAATTAGAGTTAATGCAGTAGCTACTAGCTAATACATAAATGTCCAAATACATGATGTCCAAAGAACAACTAATGTCCAAATGAAGTAAAAGAGTCCATGACAAGATTCTAACACAGGTTCCCGCCAAAGATCTCACCTGATATCTGAAGAGCATCTGCTTCAGCATCCTGTTGGCTGTTCGCACTTGAACTTGTCTGCCAGTATTGAGTCTGTGGAGCTCCAACTGACTCGCCATAGTCATGGTGGTGAGTTCCAGATCAGCTGCAGTACCTGGAAGAATTGAATTCATTGTAATGAGAACTATTAAAATACTATTATCAGCTATAGCCTATGTTATAAATTTGAGATGCTAATTTACTCTCAATATATGTGATCTTAAAAACTAGCAAATAAGATTTTCTGTACCAACTTGATCACAATAGTAATTAGAGTCCATAGCATTTTAAGATGATAAATTCTGAAAATTCTTGTTAGATCACATATGCCTAAAGTTTATTACCTGCACCACAGCAGTACATGTTAGGTTGCAAGTAGTGAATTTTATTGCAGTTCTTGTCTGCGATGAGGTCTCCTGAAGTAGCTCTGGTATCAGCACCAAGTACAACTCCATCCTTGTAAATCACACCAACAATGGTGGTACCAGTCTTGGTGGCAATTGGCATCTGAATGCCTCTGGAAACTAGGTGTTCATTCCTGGAATTGAATTAAAACAAATTAAAAATAGGATTGGTTGCACAAAGAATGTTAAATATAGCGTCAGACCGGGTGGCCTTGTGCACTTCAACATTCCGGGTGAAGTTGCGCATCGGTAATTGACGGCGAATGCGTGAAAATATTTCAAATCTGTAACACCATTGGAAAGAGCAGCTCTTAAAATTCCTATTCCATAAATTTCACGAAAATCGTAAGAGATTAACTATAGATATTGAGTGTTCAAACAGAGACCTATGTTTTTATAGCAAAATAATTATTTTGGACTAGAATCGAATCTCCGCAAACTATGCTGTAGTGTTTATAATTATGCTCCAATTAGATTGCAATTTACGTTGGATATGCATAATTTACTGCAGATTAAATTCATGTAAGATGATTTTAATAGTAATTATAAATTATCGAGATATAACCAATATACTAGATGCGCAAGAACACCCTGGGAATATTTTAATTCACGGGTGGACTTGCGCACATTTATTAATAAAGTTAAGGAGCTCTTGTTCATTAATAAACCTGTGATATTCATCCCGGATATTCATATACCGCGGCAATTCCACAGCAGCCTTGCGGCAATTCCACAGCAGCCTCGCGGCAATTCCACAGCAGCCTCGCGGCAATTCCACAGCAGCCTCGCGGCAATTCCACAGCAGCCTCGCGGCAATTCCACAGCAGCCTCGCGGCAATTCCACAGCAGCCTCGCGGCAATTCCACAGCAGCCTCGCGGCAATTCCACAGCAGCCTCGCGGCAATTCCACAGCAGCCTCGCGGCAATTCCACAGCAGCCTCGCGGCAATTCCACAGCAGCCTCGCGGCAATTCCACAGCAGCCTCGCGGCAATTCCACAGCAGCCTCGCGGCAATTCCACAGCAGCCTCACGGCAATTCCCAGTCTGCAGAATATGGAACATTTTTCCAAGACTCTCTGCGGGAGTTCTTGATTGAATTTTAGAAATTGCCAAATTGGAGATCTCTGCGGGAGAATTTGAATTAATTCCTATGTTACCATTAATTTAGATGCAGGAGATTTTGAATTAATTCCTATGTTTCCATTAATTTAGCTGCAGGAGATTCTGAATCTGCTGCTGAGAGTCAGAGAATAACTCTCTCTCAAATTAAAATCTCTGCGGGAGAAGAGACACATTCTGCAGACTGGGGCAATTCCACAGCAGCCTCACGGCAATTCCACAGCAGACTCACGGCAATTCCACAGCAGACTCACGGCAATTCCACAGCAGACTCACGGCAATTCCACAGCAGACTCACGGCAATTCCACAGCAGACTCACGGCAATTCCACAGCAGACTCATGGCAATTCCACAGCAGACTCACGGCAAATCCACAGCAGACTCACGGCAAATCCACAGCAGATTCACGGCAAATCCACAGCAGACTCACGGCAAATCCACAGCAGACTCACGGCAATTCCACAGCAGCCTCGCCCTTACGGCAATTGCACACCAGCCTCACGGCAATTGCACAGTTATTTTGAGCCCTTCAATTGCAAATGGCTAGTTTTATCTATTTTTCTCCTATGCTACAATGTTATTTTGGTGAGAAATAATAATAATTTGACCAATTTGGACCATGTTTTAATGTGTGGCAGGAAAGTCGCCAGTTTAGTGAGAAAATGGATCCAGGTCGCCACATTTAAGATGCTTTAAAGGAGAAATTTGGCTTCCTAGTGAAGATTTTACACTTGGAAACATCCTTATACTTCATGCCTGATGCATGTGTACCAGTCTGGAAAGTAGGTGCACTTCGATAAATAAATTTAACGACGTACCTAGAGGAAAATAGTCTATTCAAGATATTAACGACGGAAATTTGTTACAAAATAATAAAGTTATATATTAAATAAATATACGACGAAAAATTAATTACTGACTAATTATATAAACTAAATTGTAACCACAATGTGACAATATGTTGTTGACATAACATCACAAAGATTGCACTGAACTTCTTCTTAACCAATAGGGTGGAGAGTTTTTAATGACATCACTGCATTTGATAGTGCGATGCACCAATCACAGCCACACATTGACATACTTACTAAGTTACCCCCCCCCCCTCATCAACACAGCCACACATACCTACCAAGTTACCCCCCTCCCCCCTTATCAACAATACCCAGTTAGGGCATTAAATTAAATAATTATTATATCATTACATGTTTAATACCGCAATAGGTAACACTTATTTTGAGAAAATAGGTATTATTAATTTATTATACCTATCGTAATTTATCATACCTACCTATGACCGAGGATGTGAAATTTACCGCTAGTTCATAACTTACAAAGGTCCCCCATTCTAGGGTCGAAAATGTATTATCGTACAATAACTCAAAACTTACCTCAGAATATAAGAAAAAGTTAAGGAATTTAACTAACATTTTAAATGGTTATTTTAATATCAGCTTACTAGCTATAATTAAATAACCAGTTAAAGTAGTTAGTAAATTATATTATTTTTTTTTAGTAGGGGTTTAACGTCTGCTTCGGAACCAAAGGCCATATCGCTGACGTCAAAAGGAAATTAAATATAAGGGACTGGAAGAAGCAGTCAGAGAGGAAAGTGGCTCCATGAACAAAGTCACTTACCACCGTCGGTGACAATGCTCATGGATGCAGAAAAGCTACTCCGTGAATGCAGTCACTTACCAAGGAATGTGACGAAACGGGACACAAGCACCGGTGGCTGCACTCACGGATGGAAGAGGAAAATGAAGAGGTGATAGTAAATGAAGCCTACGAGCCTACCTAACACAAAATCTAAGACCTCGTAGTTGAAGAGCATAACCCTAGCGCTATCCTCTAAAACTGCAAGTAGCGTTAAAAAAATGATAAACATGGTAAATATGAAAAAAGACAATCCATAATCCAAATTACAACAGTTCGGGGCCCAAGGGACGCCAACCCCCTTCTCTTCCATCAGACAGCTTCAGGATAGAGCCCCTGGGGGATAGTAAATTATACAATATTTCTGTGGTCGGGAATATGGAAATGTCTGATAACTTAAAACTTGCCCTGCGTAGACTAGTACCTAATACTCTAGTTTATTAATGTACGGTGTATATAAAAAATGGGAATAACGTAAATCACTGGAAGTAAGTAGTTTGAATTATTGTAGGTAGGTTTATATTTACCACTAATCTATAAAGTTTACGTGTACCTAGGTTTTTACGATCTTCGTGTGATAGGATTGTTGCCTAGGTGTTTAAAAGTAAACTACCTATGCAATAATGCATCTTTACGTAATAATAATATAAAAATTCATTGTCTAACGCTAGAAGTGCACTCCACAGGTGATTCTTGCTCAGTGTAATACCTACCTATAAATTTAGTTTGTTAAAACATTTTCGTGTTATTGCAATTAACTAGTGTAGTAGTGTACCTAGTTTCGAAGTGCAATGTGCCTAGTTTCGAAGTACAGTGTACCTAGTTTGTTTCAAATTACAGTGTACCTAGTTTGTTTCAAACTACAGTGTACCTAGTTTGTTTCAAACTACAGTGTACCTAGTTTGTTTCAAACTACAGTGTACCTAGTTTGTTTCAAACTACAGTGTACCTAGTTTGTTTCAAACTACAGTGTACCTAGTTTGTTTCAAACTACAGTGTACCTAGTTTGTTTCAAACTACAGTGTACCTAGTTTGTTTCAAACTACAGTGTACCTAGTTAGTTTCGAAGTACAGTTTAGCTACCTAGTTAGTTTCGAAGTACAGACAGTGTACCTAGTTAGTTTCGAAGTACAGACAGTGTACCTAGTTAGTTTCCAAGTACACACAGTGTACCTAGTTAGTTTCGAAGTACAGACAGTGTACCTAGTTAGTTTTGAAGTGCAGACAGTGTACCTAGTTAGTTTCCAAGTACACACAGAGTACCTAGTTAGTTTCCAAGTACACACAGTGTACCTATTTAGTTTCGAAGTACAGACTACAGACAGTGTACCTAGATAGTTTCGAAAAACAGTGTACCTAGATAGTTTCGAAATACAGTGTACCTAGATAGTTTCGAAATACAGTGTACCTAGATAGTTTCGAAATACAGTGTACCTAGATTGTTTCGAAATACATTGTACCTAGATAGTAGATAGTTTATAAATACAGTGTACCTAGATTGTTTCGAAATACATTGTACCTAGATAGTAGATAGTTTATAAATACAGTGTACCTAGATAGTTTCGAAATAGTACAGTACAGCTAAATGTTTGAATTTAAGATTTTCGTTTCTAGACATGTACTGGACAGTTACTGTATGGATTTATACATGTTTTTAAGTATTTACAATTAGCCTAATATTTAAGAAATAATACGATCAGAAAATTTAGATTTGAATTTGATAAATTATAAAGCACTAGTTTAAACATTACTGTTCGTTTAATTAGGTATTTTGATTAAATTTATTAAACTGAAAGAATGGACATAGGTACTAGGGTAACTTATGAATTATCAATCAGTTTCACATCTTCAGTCTTATACCTTCCTAAGAAAGAAACTAGCCATATCATAATTATTATTATTTTAATTGGTATCATGAATGCCATTGCCAATTAAAATATTAATTAGGGGGCCTAAACCCCCTTCTTTCTATTTTATGATAAATATACCTTTATACTTTAACTATCTAAACTTTTTTTCCATATCTGCTTTAGTCACTCCTAATTGGTAGCTAGTGAATGAAAATTTAGCTCTGACCATTACATAATTATATACCCGAATGTACATTGTAATACGTGACGTCACCGGCGTCACTGTATGCCTCTCTCTGATTGGTTGATATTTGGCCAATGGTGTTGATGTAGCAGTTAAATATATTCCTATTCAGTCATTTCAGTGGTCTGTACTCTGTGGTAGGCTATAATGGTACCAGATATTAGTTTGTCTGAATTAATTTTACGACGGTGATTATTGGTTAAAATTATCGAAACGACGATTTATATATTTCTTACGACGATATAAAAATTATACCAAAGAATTAACGACGATCTGCACTACTTTCCTGACTGGCCAGTCTGTATTTGGTGCACAAAATTCCACTGACTTTTGCATAAAGCTGAAAGAATTCCACCATAAATTTCCATTAATTTGGCTGGTCCACCAACATTTTCCCAATTTATCCACCAAAAATTAATGGTAACATAGGAATAAATAGCTGAAATTCCACCGACTTTGCCAGAATATTATTTTCGAAGAGGAAAAAATTCCACCGACATGTCGGTGGAATATACCACGAAATACAGACTGGCTGACTGGCATGTGTATCTCTTGAGACTATTTTAGGAGTGATTTACTTGATATTTACAGGTTTTCCAACTTATTTGACCGCTCAAAAGTCGCCAAGTCCATGCTTTAAAACATGGAATTTGCCAATTTGGAGAGATTGTTGAATTTTGGAGAGGCAAATCCGCAAATGCTGAGTTTATGAGACATAGGTTACCCCAGTCTGTATTTCATGGTAAATTCCACCGACATGTCGGTGGAATTTTTCCCCATTAAAAATAATATTCTGGCAAAGTCGGTGGATTTAATAGCTAATTATTCCTATGTTACCATTAATTTTTGGTGGAAAAATGAGTAAAATGCTGGTGGATCAGCCAAATTACCCAAGTAAAATAGTATGTCTCAAAACTTGCCATTTGTCTCTCCAGCTCTCTCCAAAATTCAGCAAATTCTCTCCAAAATAACATTGTAGCATAGGAGAAAAATAGAGAAAACTCGCCATTAGCAATTGAAGGGTTCAAAATAACTGTCACAAACTCGCCATTAAAATAGCGAGTTTGGACATGCTTTATTACTTGGCAAATTACTGGAAATTTATGGTGGATTTTTTCATCATTTTCAAAAAGTCAGGGGAATTTTGTACACCAAATACAGACTGGCCCTTACCCTACTATTTTACTTGGGAGAGTATCCAAGTAATAAAGCATGTCCAAACTCGCCATTTTAATGGCGAATTTATGACAGTTATTTTGAGCCCTTCAATTGTAAATGGCGAGTTTTATCTATCTTTCTCCTATGCTACAATCCAAGTAAAATAGTATGTCTCATAAACTCACCATTTGTCTCTCCAGCTCTTTCCAAAATTCAACAAATTCTCTACAAAATGATCAGATTATCATTAATTCTCTCCAAAATAACATTGTAGCATAGGAGAAAAATAGATAAAACTCACCATTTGCAATTGAAGGGCTCAAAATAACCCAGTCTGCAGAAACTGGTAAAGTGTTCGTAGAGATCTCTTATTTTGTTCGTAGCAAAATTAATGTAAATATAGGGATTAATTCAAAAGTGTTCGTAGCAAAATTAATGTAAATATAGGAATTAATTCAAAATTGTTCGGAGAGAATATCCCAAATATCTCACATATTCTGCAGACTGGAAAATAACTGTCACAAACTCGCCATTAAGATGGCGAGTTTGGACATGCATTATCACTTGGGCTACAATGTTATTTTGGAGAGAATTTATGAAAATTTGATCATTTTGGAAAGAATTTGTTGAATTTTTGAGAGAGCTGGAGAGACAAATGGCCAGTTTGCAGAATGAGTCTCTTCTCCCGCAGAGATTTTAATTTGAGACAGTTACTCTCTGACTCTCAGTAGCAGATTCAGAATCTCCCGCAGCTAAATTAATGGTAACATAGGAATTAATTCAAAATCTCCCGCAGCTAAATTAATGGTAACATAGGAATTAATTCAAGATCTCCCGCAGAGATCTCAAATTTCTAAAAATCAATCAAAAACTCCCGCAGAGAGTCTTGGAAAAATGTTCCATATTCTGCAGACTGGACAAATGGCAAGTTTACGAGACATGGGTACTATTTTATTTGGGAGAGTAAAAAATTAAAATCTCTGTGGGAGAAGAGACACATTCTGCAGACTGGCGACTGCATTACTTATTTTAGTCGACTTAGGTATTTTTGAAAAAAAAAAATTATATTGGTACTCAAGTCTCAATGAACATTCTCTGAAACAAGGGAGCTGGAGAGACAAATGGAGGAAAGTTTAAGAGCCCCACTATTTTTAATTTTACTTGGATGTTCCCATGTTAATTTTGGGTCTTTGGTTAGAATTTTGAAATCTTCAAATAAAGAGCCAAATTGGCTTGGTTCAGAATTTATGAGAAATTTTGGTTCAAAGATTTGAAACGGCAGCCTCTGAAACAATAAACATGGAATGAGGCTCAGCCATAACTCATAAGGTCAAAGGTGGACATGAAAAATTAAAAAGGATCATCAATTTTGAATTTTATTATATTACAACATAATTAGTTAATTATGTGTAGCCCCTATAATAATGGTATTGGATTGTGCCTGTGGCGTAACAGTGGCACCAAGTTACCCATTCTACTTCTAGCAGCAAACACATTAGTTTAGTGCCGGTAACTGAGAATCATTTCATCACATTTTAATAACAATTTCGTCACGTACCTAGCAAAATTATTGAACTGGAATCCAGTGCAAGGTTCATCTATATTTTCCATGGTTAATAAAGTATTAATTAATAAAGAAGGACGTAAATAGGTAAGTACAATATCAGTCCAGCAAACGAATAGGATGACAAATCAAAAAGTTGTTTTAGTAGCTAAAGGCGGCGACACTTACAGAACCAAAAAATGTATGTCAGAGTCACAGCTCAGACAGGCAATAAATTCTGTTCAATGTAGTTTTGCGTTTCTGAATCCGAGCCATGATTATTTTGTATAATTTTGATCATGGTCATCAATACTCGTAGCTAATGTTTTAAGTGAATATAAAAATTATAATCCAAATCAAGTTTTTGCTCTCCTTGCTGAAATTACTGGGGACAAAATAACATGATCTATCATAGGTTTCCTATGTATTTTTTAATTGTGAAAATATTATGTTTTACTCTATTTGCTGCTAAAAAATGCATATGTAAACGGAAAATACGTTCGCAATTCATTTTTTACACATTGAAATTTTACTTACATAAGAAATTTAGAATATAGACAGAATGTTAATTTAGAATTAAAATATAACACTTCTCAAAAACCTTGCTATCATGACACTTAATGCACCAAACCAAATTTGTTAACTCTATACATATATCATATATGATATATGAAGTTAAAAATATACTATAAACTTTCACAGAATTCACAGCAAAATGATAAGAAACCTTAGACTCATTCACCCAGCAAACAATGCGGCATCGAAATGACATCATCTGGATACAAGGCTTTTCTCGAAATAAATTAGAAAATAGAGCTAGAATCCGCTCTCTGACATCGTTTTGGCTTCGATTCGAAGATGCCGTGCACCGCGAGACGGCATCGACAATACGTGTATTTTGAGATGAAAAGTCACAAATTATGCGTCGAATAGACATTAATAAAAAGAAGAAAATCTTTTCTACTACCATCGATAATCTGTATCGAACCGACGCCCGATTATATATCTAATAGGTATGATTCAAAACAATATCCACTCGATATCCAATACGCAAATAAATTCAAAAATCAAAATTGAATCTTTTACTTTATTGCATATAATTTACCTAGGTTAAGTACATATCAATTGAATTAATGCTACATAATGTTTTATACAAATATAAAATGAGAAGAAATGAAGTGATGTTTCCGGGTCCAGTATCGAACCTGCATCCAGATACCCTGCGGTCACGTACTATCAGAGAAAAGTGTATCCGTCAGCTGTTGTAGTATGCTATTTTAGCAGTTTTGACCTTTCTTATTTTTTGCATGTGGCATTTTAGAGAGTATTCCTCCGCGTTCAAAAATCCCCCAATAAGGAGGAGCCTATTGCTGGGGTAAAATGCTAGGGTAATTGGGTGAAATGGGGGATTAGATATGTGTATCTAGAGGAGGGACGGTGGGGGGGGGGGGGGTGGTGATTTATATCAATTTCTGACAAGTGATTAGATATTATTTTTGTATTATTTAAATTAAAGTATAAACATATAGTTTCATTTGTATCATCCATGCAATGTTCATTTTGTAATGAATACATGTATTTTTTTATAATTTGAAATGCATATTTATAATTTTGAAATTTTCCATTCAATTAACCTTGGTAAATATTTCGTACGATTTACTCTTGTATGTTTTTATGCAATTTAATTTTGACCAATCGTCGTTCTAATATTGAAACTAATAACTATTCGACTTTGAGGTTAAAGTAGATTTCTAGCTTTAGTTTTATCAAATCTCATTAATTCCAAAAATATTATTTATGAGAACCATTCACACAAGTTAAACTAATCCTCTTTAGATATGATTTTAAATAACTTCGCTTCTTTTACACCTTTAAATTACTTGTTCTCCTATAGGCTATATTATTAAAACTATAATACACGTTTCAACTTTGTGGTAAATGTCTATAGTTTTACTTTTAGTTTTGTCAAATCTTATTCCACGAATATTTTATATTATAATCATTCACATTAAATCACACAAAGAGCATTTAATCGTCTAAAGATATGATTTTTAATAGCTTTGCATTTTTTTCACATTTAAATAATTTGCTGGACGGGCTATAACCTGTCTCGGTTATAATCCGGAGATTTTCTGCATTCAGAATTTCAATAAATTAATAGTGGTGACTAATTTCGTCGATAAGACAAGTTTCTCTTCTTTTTCGAAGTCCTTTATGTGTATTATCTTTTTTAATTCATTCAATATATTGGCCAAATGAGGAAGTTATTAAAATTTGTGTTTATAAAATGATAATAAATTAATAATTAATCTTACGTCTTAATTTAATGACAACAATCATTAAGTTACTGACAAGCGTTTTTCTCTATTTTCATCAACTTATAAATAAGTAATTACTAATTACCTATACGGCCATACCGATACTTTCTATCTTTTATTGAAGTTATTTAATTGAAAAATTCTTTTAGGCTAAAGAATAAAATAAAACTGTGACTAAGTTGTAACTTGATCTATTTAGTTTAGATTTTAAACGCAGTAATTTGATGGATTTTTTTATCATCAAGTGAACTGATTCTTTTCAGTTTAAAATTTTTATATATTAAATGCTTGCACGACCAATTGACAAGCAGTGATATAGTGAACTAAAAAAACTGAAGTGATCATAATTTTTCTTCTCAATAAATGTCACATCGCCAACGTTGACAATAAAATAAGTTACAAAGTTCTATGAGATGAACCAAAAGAAAGTTCTCCAAGAACAGAACTAATGTAGCTACCTACTGCAGTTTTGGTGCTTAATTTGTGACATCGGAGTGAAACTGGGATTCATGACAACTGTCAACTAAGGCTTTCAACTTGCAAGTTCTATCTCTTATCATACAAGATTAGTTTTTTACTTAAAAAATAAGATAAATAAAGGATCAATAATAGAAAATGGATAATTATTTTATATTTATAAAAAATAGTGTTTTACAAAAGTTGAAGATAACAATTAAATTAGGTAAAAATTTAAAAAACTACTACACGACTAAATACACTTGCAGGTTATTTCTAAAGTAAAAACTACCCGATACAATTTTTACTAAAATAAAGGATTTCTGATTAGTACTAGTTTACATGAAGTATCAATCTTAGAACAATTTTTAAAAGCTTAGGGTTGAATGATTAACATGAACTTACAATATACAATTAATTCTATATTTACCTAAGATTGAAGTTTTTCAAACGCATAACAATAAATAAAATACACAAATTAGTTCGGTATTTTATGCACTTTTTTTCACGGAGAAATGTCGTTGAAAATCTAAAAGTAATAAGCATGAATAAATGGATATCACAGGGAATGAGACCAGACTTCCTGGGAATGATGAGAACTACACTGATCGTGATTAGTACTGTCCTGATGAGAACTTCACTGATGGGAACTGCCATGATGAGAGCTGTCCTGATGAGAACTGTCCTGATGAGAACTGTCCTGATGAGAACTGTCCTGATGAGAACTGTCCTGATGAGAACTGTCCTGATGAGAACTGTCCTGATGAGAACTGTCCTGATGAGAACTGCAGTGGTGCGAAGTTATTTGAATCTGAAAATGTTTACAAATAAATAGAATACAAAATCTCGGATATTGACTTAGAATTACTCTACAAACAATTATTAACAAGATAAAACAAATTGAATAGATTTTATTTTAATCTCATACTATAATATTTTTTTTTATTATACTAGGGGTTTAAAACGTCGTGCTTCAGTCATATCGTGACTATTTCGCTAACGTAAAAGGGAATTAAATACAAAGGACTAGAAGAAGCAGTCAGAAAGGAAAGTGGCTCCATGAACAAAGACACTTACCACCGTTGGTGACAATGCTCATGAATGCAGAAAAGCTACTCCGTGAATGCAGTCACTTACCAAGGAATGTGACGAAACGGGACATAAGCACCGGTGGCTCCACTCACGGATGGAAAAGGATAATGAAGAGGTGATAGTAAATGAAGCCTACGAGCCTACCTAACACAAAAATCCAAGACCTCGTAGTTGAAGAGCATAACTCTAACGCTATTCTACAAAATCCTGAACAATGTTTATTCGAAGCACATTTGGTTATGTTAAAAGTATCCACATTCGAGTGGCAAGGAAGAAACAAGATTTGATAGAAAACAAGATTAATGGAAAGTAGAACACAGATAGATTAAAATCCTTACTGTGATCAGAGTGTGTTTCGAATTTTAAAGATCAAACTTACAAAATATTTACCCAAAGGACTAAAAAGAGTGACACCTCGATCGAATATTTTTAATTTTTTCTTTATGTTGATGAATTAAGAGGTTATACCGCAAACGATGGAAAGAAAAGGATAATTTAAAATGAGTGAAGAAAAGACAACAAAGCTATTTTTGGAAATTGCAAGATAAGGTTGAATAGATGTTTAGCATTAGAAATGTGGTTTTATAGAAACGCTACATTTATCTTCCATTACTCGAGACTAACTGTTAGATAAAGCCTAATTCCAATCCGTAGAATACTTACTACAATTAAAGCTACAAAGGACTATATTACAAACTAATTGCAAAAAAGTCTAATTAATTTAAACGAAACTAAAGAACTCTACAAAAGAGATAATTGAATTTTACTAATTTCTTGTAATTAAATATTGGTCATTTTTTAAATAAAATTATAGCTTTATGGAAACAGAAAATGTACTGAAAAAGGGTAATACATATTTGCCTCAAAAATGGAAGGAAGTATTTAATTTTAGTCGATTAGTTGTCCAAAGGAGATGCAAAGAACGAAACTGTAAAATAGAAAAAATGAAAGTCAATAAGTTGAAAATACTGAACAATGTCACTAAACTACTTAATTTTTTTAAATGTTCAAATATGAATGTCACAAGACTAATTAAATATTGTTAGAAACTCTCATTTTAGCGGCAAGTTACATGTTGAAGTAATCTAGGATATTGTATAAATTAAGTTATTCGCATTATCAGTAAATTATAACAGTTTAAACGTTCTTTTAGTTTAATGATTTAATGAGTCAAGAATTCCAAACTAGGCAATAAACAAAAAGCTACAGTTAAAAAAATTAGTTGATAATACTATAATGAACTATTTTGTTTAGAACCACCATTATACTCTCTCAACAGATGTTAAAAAAATTGTATACAAGTAACTATATAAGAGTTTAATTAATTATTACCAGTACTCTGAATATTTAAAAATTTTAATACTAGCAAAATAAATAACCGTGTATCACCATGGAGTGGATATGAACAGTCAGTATTTAAGAATTCAGTATTTCAGAAACAACAGAAACCATAAGTTCAGTATTTCAGAATTACCAATTGTAAAGTATTTGGACGAAATAATTTATAATTGGCAATCAATTTAATTGAAAGTTTTTAGGCCATATCGCTGATATTGAAAAGAAATTGAATATATAAGGGGCTTGAAGTAACAGTTAGAAAGGGAAGAGACTCCATGAAAAAATTAACTACCACCAGTCGGAGACAACGCTCATGGATGCAAAAAAAAAAAAAATCCATGACTGGAGTCACTTACCAAGAAATGTGACGAAAAGAGTCACCAACACCGGTGGCAGCACTCACAGATGGAAAAGGAAGAGGTGATAATAAATGAAGCCTACCGGACAAAAAAAAACATAAGAGTTATCCTCAGAAACTACAATTAGCCACAAAAATGATAAGCATGAAGCTGTTGTGCCCTTCTCTTATATTCACCTGAACAGATTGAGGATACAGGCACTGGGGGCTTTGCAATTAGCCTACTATATTATATCTTTAAACAATTTTCATACATTTTTTAAATTATATATTTATGAAACATAACTGATACGAATAACTTTGCTAATTCTATCAGTTATCATTGAACTAATAGAAATTTGTCCTTACCAATTGAGAAGAGAGATTTGCACTGCTGTCGTTTGTTTCTTCCGCTTTCTTGTGAGGAGAAGTGATCTGGTCATAGGTAGGTAGTGGTCTTTAGAGTTCCTCCTAGCGAATGCTCGCTCTACCCATTGAACTGGAAACAAATTTTAATAATATAAATTAGTATATAAGTTATTGTTATTGAATAGGTTTGATGCGAATATAATGGTTTCGAGATTTCGTTAATCGGAAAATAAATAGAAAAGACCTTAATATAGATCTAGCAGTTAGATTGGAAAGAGATGCCGTGAATGGAATAAAAAAAGACTTCAATGGAATGTTACGGAATGAGAATCTAGTAATCGCGGAAGTAAGAGGAAAATGAACAAACAGAGTGCAAAAACATATTGCAAATTATATTAATAAACAATCTAAGACTACATTGTTATCCCTATCTAGTGCTATTCTACAAAACAGTGGATTTCAATGAAACAAAAAGGAAAATAAACTTGGTCATCATCCAATTTGCAACTGTTCGTATCGAAAAATTCTCTGCGTCTTTCTTCACTTCATGACTGTTACACAGTATCATTCGTTGAAAACTCTCATAAATGCCAACATGAATATCTTGCATATTTACTATTATGAATTTAAGATAGTTTTTTTTAGTATAAAGTAATTAATAAATAATCTCGGTTAATTTAAGTAGGGGTTTAACGTCTTCTTTGGAACCAAAGGCCAAATTGCTGACTATGATATTAAATACAAGGGACTGGAAGAAGCAGCCAGAAAGGAAAGTGGCTTCAAGAACAAAGTCACCTACCACCGTCGGTGATAATGCTCATGATTACAGAAGAGCTACTCCGATAATGCATTCACTTAAAAAGAATAAAAAAGGACCCAATTTAAGGTCCGGAGGCTGCACTCACGGATGGAAGATTAAAATGAAAAGGGGATAGTAAATTAAGCCTAACAAACCCAAAAGTCTAAGACCTCGTAGTTTGAAAGCATAAACCTAGCGCTATCCTCTAAAACTGCAAGTGGCGTAAAAAGATAAACATAAGAATAAAAAATGACAATTATTAATCCAAATTACAACAGTTCGAGGCCAAAGGGAACCCCTTTCTATTAAATCCACCACAAACAGCTTCATGATAGGGTCACGCAGGTAAATTGCGGCCCACTTACTAACTGCGGCCTCCAACAACTGAAACATCATAGCTTCAAAACACACGACAAAACTTAAATTTATAAGTTATAGCATTCACTGTGCTTCTTTTGATAGCTATGCAACATTTTAATGTAATTTTGATTCAAAATGTTTTAGAGATTCTCTTGAGAGGGCTGCAATAAAAAAATAAAGGGCCACAATTTACCTGCGTGACCCTAGAGCTCACGCAGGCTTATGAATTCTTTGCTACCCAGAAAGAAAGAAATTTCTTAAGTTACCTGCACAAAATAAAAACGAGAATTTGGTAGTAGAATTAGAAGATGAAAATTATGGGAAAAATAAATTAGGTGAATATACGTATTTACATTTACCATTTTAACACTAACCTTGAGCATCCAGCTGTTCCGAAAATTATTCGTAGGTTTTCCCTTTTTTTATAGTGCATAAATATTGTTATATCTATAGGTATTGTGAGACTAAAACCTGAAAAAAGATTTAAATTTAAAGGTATTTATAAATACAGAAAGAACAGTTTAAACAAATTATATACTACAGTCTACATTATTGAACTTTTGACGTAAACCGGCGGCTATTTACGAATGGAAGAATCATATGAATTATAGAACATTTAATAAAGTATATACCTACCTAAACTCTTAGAAGTCTAGAGGCTAAAATAAAAAATAAAATTTGGTTATAAGCTACAGCTGTAGGTGTTTTTTTTTCTTTCTATTCCATGTCTACAGATTGTATTCAAAGGAATTTAAGCACAATGATATAAAGTAGAATTCCGTATTTTTTTTAAAATTAAATAGTTTAATTACTGTGCGGGCACTGCTTTATGACTCTAGTACAGAGTAATGTAAAGAAGTGCATAAAATCTAATTTTACTATTTCGTAAACAGTTCCAAATCTCGACATTTTGTAGGTTTGGATACCTATATAAAATGGTTCCACTAACTCTGGAAAAAAAATCTGAAGTTCGGTATTATTTCAAAGTTCAGAAGTAAAGATACAAAAGCTTTGAAAACACACATTTTGGTAATAAATTTTAAATTCTAATAGCAATTTCAAGAAAATCTGTGAAATATTAATAAATTTATAATTCGAAATGATCTCAAGAACAGAAACACTTGATATTGAACTGGACTTCGTCTCAGCTATCAGCAAAAAGCAAAAAATCAACTGGTAAAAATATTTTCATATCCAAGAAGAAAAAAACTAGCTCAGAAATCTGATCAGTCTTTTGAACATCTCAATTTCAAGGATTAAGCAGCCTTAAAAGGTAGCATTAAAAAAATTTCAGAGTTAAAAAATATAGCTTAATTTTGAATCTAGAACTTAGAAAATAAAAGAAGCGAAAAAAATAATTTACAAATGTATAAGTAAAAGATATAGTTCCATATGAGCATGACAATGAAAAATAGAGTCCTCAGCTAGAAAGACTGAAGAATAACTTATCCAGGCTAAGTGAAATTAGTATCTAAAGAAAGATTAATTTTCGATCTGCCTAAAACACAAGTTTTTTAATAGAGAGAGTGAAATTTGACGACTTTTCACCATGACGGCTGAAGACGAAATGTCCCGCACTGCATTAAAAAGAATCGAAATTTCTTACATGTGGGGGTAAAATGAGAATTTGGGGTAGCGTACGATAAATCGTGGTACAGTGGGAACTAGATTATTCATGCGCGCCTCAGCAATTGGACGGATACACTTTTCCGCGATAGTACATGTACCTATGGCACTGTGCCACCGTAGATGTGTTTTACCAAAAAAAAAATATTAAACGACTTTGAGATATTTTAAAATGAATATTACTGTATAGACAAACACCGCTTTTATAACCAAAATCACAACTTATTCTTATTACAAATTGTACATTAGATGGTTAAATTTTATAAAATTGTAACTCCTTAAAAATTTCATTCTCTATGAGTTCAAATTAAAGAAAATGTTTTGAGGCCACGATTTAGCTAAATAAAGATGAAAGCTCCCCAACAAACATATGAATGTCGATTCGATGCAGTTTGCTGTCGAATTCGTAGCGCTAACGGTGGGTATCGACTTAGCAACCATTTCGACTCATAGTAGATATCGGAATGTCTGTTTCTAAATTATATCTGAATTTACACTTAGAGTAGAAACACGAAAACCGATGCATGGTTTTAACAGCATCATCTTGACGTCGGCATATCTGTTTCCAAACGATATCTGAATTTATACTTCGACCAGAAGTGCGAAAACAGATACGTACTTTTAAAAGAATAGTTTCAAATTTGGAAATTCATTTTCTTATCTTCCTGTTTTATAATGAGTATAGAAACGTAGGAATTATTTCTATTCAATTGGATTGTACCTTTCTATATAACGTACGTTGTGCTCCCTTTAAACTATACCGAATAATTAATCCACTTATAGGGAAATACGGCAGTTGTAAAGGTAGGATCGGACATTGGCAAGCTAGTGCGATTGTACACTGGATTAACGTAAAGTAAGCAATATTGGAACATCGGTTGTTGAATATATTGTTCCTCCAGTACCGTAAAAATGAAATGGATAACCAATAAAGTGATTTTTCGATAGCCAGTGCATTTATTGTTATGAATCTATTCTAAACTGCTTATAATAAGCCCCGATCCCTGAAGCCGTCTTTGGTGAATATAAAAGAAGTGAGGTGGCGTCCCTTGGAAACCAAAACTGTTGTAATTTGGATTATGTATTGTCTATTTTATGTTTACCATGTGTATAGTGTTTTTAATTCTCCATGCAGTTTTAGAGGATAGCGCTAGGGTTACGCTCCGCAATTACGTAAGAGGTCTTAGATTTTGTGTTAAGTAGGCTCGTAGACTTCATTTACTATTACCTCTTCATTTCCCTCTTCCATCCTTGAGTGCAGCCACCGGTGCTTGTGAACATTTTTTCACATCCTCGGTAATTGTGACAGCATTCACGGAGTAGCTTTTCAGCATCCATGAGCGTCGTGACTTTGTCCATGGAGCCACTTTCCTTTCCGACTGCTTCTTCCAGTCCCTTGTATTTCATTTCCGTTTGACGTCAGTGACATGGCCTTTAGTACAGAAGCAGACGTTAAACCTATACTAAACGTAGAGGCTATTTAACACGTTCCATTTTAAAATAAATTCTGTGTTATCGAATGGTTCCCCATTTTCGAATATGTAAGAAATAAATATAATAATTATTATTATTCAATTCTGACATGAATTGGCATCCATGTGTAGGGGTGGTTAAGCCACCGTTTTAGTTTGGTGGTAGGTAGGTTAAATAAATTTATATAAAACGAATACTATATTTAGAATAGATATAGATATAAATGAAATGAGATTAGATTAAATGTGTGAGTGGTAGAGTCACAGCCTGTAATATGAACAGGAATTACAGATTAGTTAGGGCCTACATATTATTAATCAATAATATATAAACAAAAGATAATGCAAACTACCTACATAAAATTAAATTAAATACAAAAAGGAATTAAACAACATTTATATACTTAATATAAACATATCAAACTAAAAGAAGACAAAAACTTAATTACCGAGAGATTCCCGGCTGTAGCTCTATGTAATGAGTGATTAGAAATGATTTGGCTGAATTGCATCACAGCCTTTTATATGAATGCTTGACAAACAAATTAGCGCATGCGCAATAACACAAGTTTATAACTAACTATTTTATAAAAATGGCTCTAGTTAATACAAGGAATTAAGAATTAAAATTATATAAATCATGATAAATAAAAAGAAAAGAACCTAATTACAAAATATAAAGTTTGAACATAAGTTAGTTTAGGAGATACAATATATTTAAGGTTTGCTCCAGAAGGAACTTACTAGAACATTCTGGAGCAAATTCCTGAACATTATTGACTCAATAAATATTTGTAACAAAATGATAAATTATAGTAAATGATAAAGTTGAATTAATTGGGTATGTTTAAACTATTTAGGAAAATTATTTTATAACAAAGACAAATTTAGCTACCTAATATTAAGAAATGAAAAATGAGAATTATTTAGAAGTCTAAGATTAAATATGAGAATGAATGAGAAACCTATTTTGATAGTGATCATGCATCACTACAATACCCCACCACCCGTAGATCTGAAGAGATCATGAGAATTAAACAGTCATCAAAAGATTTAAAAATTAGTTTTAGAGTTAGATTGTAGTACCCTCAATGTTCATAAAAATAATTAGACTGTAGGCTCTATGGGTTGCAGAGTTTGAAAAGAAAACTCTTAAGAGTGATCCACAGAGAATGATTGATGAAATAAACAATGAAAGAAATGCTAAATAATTGTTTAACGTGAAAAGTAAGAAATAAGGTCAATTGGTGTGAGACCAAATATATCTGTGGGTTAAGCAACGTTAAACAATCGTTAAAGAGTTAGTCGAGATAGGCGAAAGTGAATTATCGCATTAAAAAGAGTTTCTTATAATTGACACAAGAGAATCCATGATCATGTGGTTTGAACGATAAAAATATAATTATCGGCGATGCATGAAAACTCCTATGAGATTTAAAGTCAATTATTAGAAGAGAAAATTAGAATAACGAAGGTATTCAATTTGAAAGGAGTTGAGACACAAAAGGAATGCGAAAGTGAATTATCGCAACCAATTGGAAGAAGAGACAAAAGGAATACGAAGGTGAATTATCGCAACCAATTGGAAGAATTGACAAAAGGAATACGAAGGTGAATTATCGCAACCAATTGGAAGAATTGACAAAAGGAATACGAAGGTGAATTATCGCAACCAATTGGAAGAAGAGACAAAAGGAATACGAAGGTGAATTATCGCAACCAATTGGAAGAAGAGACAAAAGGAATACGAAGATGAATTATCGCAACCAATTTGAAATGAAGGCGAGTTGATAATCGTGTGATAACCATTATAAAAGAAATTTTGGGACCAAATATTGGTTTAAATGAGACATAATAGACTCAGTTTGGTTAACCAAAATTATCTGTTTAATATAGCTATCTGATTATAAGTTAAGGTTCTAGTGATAGACTAATGGGTGGAAAGTGATGCAGGATGCATGCTTAAATTACCTATTTACTATTAAGAATAACCAATACAAATAATATTGACATTTGTTATGCTTTAGTACGATTGAAAAAAATGACTTACAAAACTAAATCTACATGAACAATACCTTACAATTAATATATTCCATTACAATGAAGAAATTCGAAAAAGAAAGAAAACAAGAAACATTATGGCGAAAATAAAGATGAAGAGTAGGAACGAGATTTGAGTTTAAAGGTCCTCTCCAGGCTCCGGGGAAAAAATGAGTTTATTACATAATATAATAGAACTAAGGTCTACGATCATTATTCTGCAAACTGCAAACAATTTGGTTCAGTATATATTTTATAATTTGCTTTTAAAGTTTTTTAATACTCTGTGAGCAACAATTGAGCGAATCACTAATCTGATGCTCAAGAAGAAGATTGTACACTCTTTGTTTTGATTACAAATTTGAATTTTATAAACAAACCAAGCGTTTTCGGCCTTTATTTAAATTATTTTAGATATTAATTGTTTCCTAAAGTATATAAACGTTTCTATTATAAGTTCATTCAATTTTATACCTTTACACGAATATTAAATGGATTTATTAAACCTAATACCTAGTTGACAATCAAAACAAATGGTGTACATTCTTTTTCTTCAGGCTGAAAATTTCTTAAATTAGTAAGTCGGAAGTAAAATAGGTTTTGTAGAGTTTTGATTTTTAAAATCTTTAAAAGCATATAAAATTAAAAATACGCTACCAAATTTGATGCGGTTTGCAGCAAAATGATAAGGAACATTAGCCTCATTAAATAAAGCAATAAAAATATTTGCTTGGAGAGGACCTATACATGACATAGGAGTAATTTTACTAATTTAGTTTAGAGAGTATGCAAATTTAGTTTAGAGAGTATGCAAATTTAGTTTAGAGAGTATGCAAATTTAGTTTAGAGAGTATGCAAATTTAGTTTAGAGAGTATGCAAATTTAGTTTAGAGAGTATGCAAATTTAGTTTAGAGAGTATGCAAATTTAGTTTAGAGAGTATGCAAATTTAGTTTAGAGAGTATGCAAATTTAGTTTAGAGAGTATGCAAATTTAGTTTAGAGAGTATGCAAATTTAGTTTAGAGAGTATGCAAATTTAGTTTAGAGAGTATGCAAATTTAGTTTAGAGAGTATGCAAATTTAGTTTAGAGAGTATGCAAATTTAGTTAGAGAGTATGGCAAATAAAATAAAGTTAATAATGGCAGTAATACGTTGTTTGTTCGATAACCACGCTTTGCATATCATTAGTGATGAAAACGTGGTAGCAATTGGAATCGGTTAGTTGGTTGAAAAAGTTAATCATCCTGTATCAGGTGGAAAATCACGCACAGTTGCGAGATGAATGGGAAGCTGAATTAGCATTTCGCCACCCATGATTGGAATGTTCTACTTTAGATTAAAAATAGGAAAGCTTCGAATGAAATATAAAATTTAGCAAAGAATTTGTAAAAGAGGTACGGAAAATTAGTTAAGATATTTGTGAATAGAAAATATAAATCTCGCTAATGGATTATAAAATATGAACATATACTAAATTGAAATCGAAAAATTCTACCTAGCTAAAAATTATTGACAATGGACGAAGAATTTAAACACAGGCAAATTTTAAATACAAGCAAGGTACCTAAAATGTGTTTAATCTAGAAATTTAAAGCTACCTATTTAATAAATTTAATTTAGATGATAAAGGATTCCTACTCAAATTAGAAATTCTCACGAAACTGTTGATTTAAGAGGTCTCAGTTCTACAACAGGAGAAGAAACTGAGAGTAGCTTAGGTAGCTTCTTTGCAGCAGTTGTAGGTAGGTACAGGAGTTATGCGCCTGACTGTACTGTACAGTCGTAGACAGTAGAGTCTGTACACCAAGCAGCAGTGGTTAAGGGGGGGGGGGGGGGGGGGGGCAGTAGATGAGGTTCACGAAGAAACGCTCTAGCAGCACTCAGCGAGTAGATGGTTGCAGGACATCAGCTAGTTGTAGTTTGTAAGTGTGCCTAACTACCTATATTATTTAATTTAATTTTTAAAGTTAGGTAAAGAAAAACTAATAAATATCTCAAGAAAGTGAGGAAAAAATTGAGTATTTCGATCAGAGGGTCACCAATTTAGTGGTAGGTGCCTGTAGTTATTGAGTAGTTTAGTTTAGGTAGGTTTAAATAAGAGTTTAGTAGGTTTCAGAGTGTTCAACCCATAGTAAATAAATAGAAGTATACCAAGTACAATATTGGAACATCAAAAAATACTCTGAGTGACGTCATACAAAGTATTTTCCATTTTGTTTTTAAATAAAAAATTGTTCTACTATTCAGTTAAACGTGCATTTTCATGGAAATTAACTTACATAAAATTGTTTTTATCACGTTTTACACTCTATTCACTTATAATATTCACCTTATAATACTTATAATACATGAGAGTACTGTATGCGACGCCATTGTTTACCATAGTTTCTGAAGAATGGATCAAGTTTCACCGTCAATTAATTCGAAACTTAGTATACTTTTCTATTTATTTACTATGGTTCAACCTAACTCCGGATTGGTCACCAATTTATAGGTAGGTGCCTGTAGTTAAGTAGTTTAGTTAATTTTATAATCGGATTTAGTTTGAGTTGAATAAATAGGTTTAAAAAAATTAACGTCTTTGTTTTAGTAGCTTCTGGAGTATTCAATGTCACTCCGGGGTCACCAATTTGTAGGGGTGGTTAAGCCGGGGTACGGTCAAGAGCCCCCCCGGTCAAGAGCCCCCCCGGTCATGAGCCCCCCCGGTCATGAGCCCCCCTAGGTCATAAGCCCCCCCCCGGTCACGAGCCCCCCCCCGGTCACGAGCCCCCCCGGTCACGAGCCCCCCCGGTCACGAGCCCCCCTCCTCCATGTTTTTTTAATCCTTATTTACCTAGTTAAACAAATGAAGAACTACTTAGATAGAAATAACTGAGAGTTGCTAATGTAGTTTGTTGTATCCGCTAGATTGTTGTACTGCACACTTCATGATTGTTTAATGACCTGGCAGGGGGGTTCGGGGGGCGGCACGCCCCCCGATATACATATATTTTATGTCTAATCAGTAA